>CABHPR010133025.1:56784-83215 GCA_902168415.1 Peromyscus melanophrys
GTTGGTGGTTGGTTAGCTGGTTGGTTGGCTGGCAGACTAGCAGGTTGGTTGGTTGGTTGGTGGTTGGTTGGTTGGTTAGTTGGTTGGTTGACTGGCTGGCTGGCAGGTTGGTTAGGTGGTTGGTTGGGTGGCTGGTGGTTGGTTGGTTAGCTGGTTGGTTGGCTGGTAGGCTAGCAGGTTGGTTGGGTGGTTGGTAGTTGGTTGGTTAGCTGGTTGGTTGGTTGGCTGACTGGCAGGTTGGTTGGTGGCTGGAGTGCCTACAGGAGAGAACCTAAATGATATGAATGATATGATGCTTAAGGTACTAAGGGCACCAATTCTTCAGAAGATAGCATTGATTAGAGAAAAGATAGAATAAGAGGATAAAGACCTGTTGAAGTTTCTTGTCTCCAAGTACAGTCAAGGTCCTGCCTTTCACCTCCAGTGAATGAAGGAGGAGGTCCACTGACTGGAAATACATATATATACATATATATACATATATATATATATACATATATATACATATATATATATATGTACATATGTATGTATGCTTGGGCAGCCCTACTTCTATGGCCTGGCATTTGTAACCTCGTGTCTTCCATCTTAGGCTGTCTCTATTCACTGCCTACAGCTTCCCTGTGCAGATACTCCCCACTCCTTACATCTCCACTCCTGGGGTTTCCAGTGCAACTTAGGTTTCACCCTCACAGCTTCATGCATTACCCCACAGGGCCTCCCTGAAAGGAATCCATCTCTGCTGTACACTGGCCTCATAGGCTCTCCTCCAGGTTACCTAAGGATGCACGACAGCATAACTGTTCTAAGTACCTGTAAAACCAACACCACATGCCCAACATCAAGATCTGCAAACAGTCTGTCCCCCTTGGACCATTGCCTCAGTAGCTTCTGAATCCTTGGGCAACTGAACCCAGGAAAACACTTCCCTAGGCAACAACATACAAGTAGGGTGCCTTAGTAGCTCTTTTTTCTGCAAGAAGCTTACAACCTCGGCTGGGGAGGGACTGGCTGATTTACTATTGTCCCACTGAAAAGTGCTTTTTTTTTTTTTTTTTTTTTTTTTGGTTTTTCGAGACAGGGTTTCTCTGTGTAGCTTTGCGCCTTTCCTGGAGCTCACTTGGTAGCCCAGGCTGGCCTTGAACTCACAGAGATCCACCTGACTCTGCCTCCCGAGTGCTGGGATTAAAGGCGTGCGCCACCAACGCCCGGCTTGTTTTTTTTTTTTTAATACAGTACCTTTTATTTATTCTTTGACAGTTTTGTGCACCCCAAACTCCCCTCTCCCACTTTCCCCAGGAGCCCCCAAAACATCTCTTCCCCCTGCTTCTTTTTAATAATTTACTTATTTTCCTTGTCTCCCAGTTCCCTCATGTATAAAACAACAATAATGGCCTATTTGATAAAATTGTCCTAAAGAATCAATTCTTTCATACGTACAAAGTATTTCAAACATTGCCAGGAACATCCTAAGTGCTATGTAAGTGTGAACTATTATTTTTAACACCCTGGGTGACAGAAGATCCTTAACATTAACGCAAAGCAGCTTCATAAATCTGGAATGGAAATCTGCAAACATTCAGGACATAAAAGACTCGGTCAAACTAGTTCCTGTACCTGATTAGACTTATTTCCTTTGAGGGACAATATATCACACCTTTTCTGTCACCTACACATTCTTGTAGCCCTCTGCCTCAAGAGTAGGCATGCATTTCCCCCAAAGTGCAAGGAAGTGTTTGTGTGCGTCACAAGTGAGTGCAAGAACAGGGGAGCTGAACGAGCCAGAGTAAGCATGAGACATTCTTCCTGTGTCAATCTTACTCAAGAATTTATGAAGGAAACTATTATCATTTTCAATCATTCTTACAGTATGCAATAGAAAGCTTGCACACATTTTGTCATAAAGCCAAAGCTGTCTAATGTAGCCTGTGTTTGCGGCCACTTTCATGGATTATGGAGAGGAAGCACTGTCTTATCATTGAAAACCCTCACTATCCCCCCTTAGCAGAGGATTCTAAGAGAAAATGAGGGAAACTGATGTCTTTGAGTGAAGGATGGAGAAGAACCTCACAAATGGGAAGGAGACTCAGCAGAAGCAGACATTATCTAGAGTGGTGAAATAGGGAAAGGAACAGAGCACAGGGCACTCCAGGACAGACCACTGAGACCACATACGTCGGTCATCTTTTTCACCACAGAAAACCTGAAACAATTCAGAGAAGCTTGGTTTGGGCTTGTGGTTCCCATCATGTCAGAAGGACATGGAAGAAGAAAGCTGTTTACCTTGTGGAAGCCAGAAGGAGGTGAGGGAATCCACAGAAAACCAAGATCTTAATCCCTCAAAGAATGGTGAGCTGCTTCTTCCAACCAGCCTCACCTTCCACAGTTCACCGATTTAAAATCTGAATCCACAGTCGAACTAATCCATTCCCAAAGCCCCACCTCTCTCTGCTTCAGGGACCAATGCCACTGATACAGGAACCTTTTGTTCACTTCACACACAAACTGTAACAAGAAGTCAGTCTTCTAACAGCTTCTGCAGCGCAAGCTGCCCAGCACCCTGGGGGCAGCCTTCTGTTTTAACAGACACAGCTGTGCGTGCTTTGGTAAAAGCAGCACATGGTTAGCGACGCTCTTCACCAGGTAGTTTAGCTGATGAAAGGCTGCGAAAATTACTTTACTCCACCACATTCAAGTTTAAAAGTCTCCTTTTGGTTACCGGATACCTGACAGATGTGGATGAGCACGAGAGAGCCAAGATGCATTAGGGGCTGCCCGGAGCTGCCTGGGATGTAAGAGGAGACGGTTTTAATGTCATTAAGATTAAGATAGCTTCACTTCCAGACATCTCCCATGACAGGACCAAAGACACAGCTAGCTCAGACTATTAAAAGGGCAATAAAGACGGCTTCCTCTGGATCATTAAACTGGATTTGCCGGTAGAAAATTTCATTAGGGTCGATACTTTTTTCTAGCCTGATCAGTCTCTGCCACGTTGCTTGCTTTACCCTTTCATCCACAAGAAAGTGTGCCTTTAAAAATATTGTTAAAAGCCTGTCCCCAGAAGCAGATACACAGACAGTCGCAGAATAAAAGGCTCCAGACAGGATAACAGAATAAGAAGCTATGTGTCAAGGTTCTGCATCCATCTGTCTGACCAATGAGGATGACATTCATATAACTTAAAACATCGGAAATGAGAGCCTTGCATCAGTTAGCTGTAACGAAATGACAGGTGCTCCCAATTACAAAAATAGCTGTTCCATTGGTAACGGGCACAGATACAGTAGGCACCATGTAGGACTGATGGAGCTGGCTAAATTTAAATTTTAGTAGCTCAATGAATGTTTGGAAAACTAGTCTTTAGCAAGTATTTTGCCCAACAGATTTCTTTTGACATGCCCAAAGGCTTGTTTCTTCAGTCAATTCAGATACTGTTGCCATTCTATATGTTTCAAAGAATATAATCAAAAGAGCGGGTATGAAACACAAATGTGAGTGAAAAGGGAAAAGATGTGTTGCTTCATTTCTCTGAGCATGGAGGTTCAAGGGAAATTTCAAAACTAATGTAAATGAGCCTTCATCCTTCCGTGCCTTGAGTTCTTCAAACACAAAATGACATTGTGGCTATCCCACCTGCTGTGTCTCTGTCCCTGGGGAAATGTGGAGAGACATCTATTCACCCCAGATAAGTCACTGATGACCGTGAACAAAGAGATTACTCCACTCAAGTCTAGCTTGTTGAACCAACAAGTTTACTGGATTAGTAACAGGAACACGGGTAATGGTTTACTCGTGGGAGCATCGTTTATTCAAAAGCTGCTGAAACACAGAAAAGTACACCCCATCACAAGTGACAACCCATGAAAGCTACATCCCCGGAATTCTCTTCTCAACTTGCAGGGAACTCTGCTGATGAGTCTCCTCGTCCCCAGCAACCCTTTGCTACTTACATAACCTTGGAACGGGATCTCACCAGTATTGTAACTACTGGGGCTTCCTAAGTCATACACGTTTCATGAACTTCCTGAGCTTTGTAAGTTTGCTTAGCTGCTAGTCTCCTGAGTTTCCCTCCTCCCTCCTGGGGGGAATATTTTGATTCAGAGGAAATACCTTCAAAGCACCATCTCACAGAACTACAGTAAAAACATAAGTGTAATAATATTGGAAAAACTCCCAGCACATAGGCTAACACATAGCAGACAAGCAATAAAGTCAGCTCCTTCCCTGTTCCTCTGATGCCCTGTGACCTAGGTACCCACCTGCTTGGAGTGCCCGATAATACTCAATCTAATACTCATGGAAATTGTTGGTTATCTATGTTCTAGCCACGTTGTCTCCTTGGGTGCACAGATTTTCATGCAGGTTATGCCCTTTTCCTGAGACTGAGCCCCTGGAAGCCTGGCCTCCTCTTCCCTGACTGGTTGCCAGTTGCAGAACAGTTCTAGGTTACAAGCCAGTCTTCCTGTCACTCCCCTTTGTCCAGGCCATTGGTTCATATCACTGAAGCAGCCCACTCAGAGGACATCTCAGAGTTTTGCTTAGAAAGACGAGCCAAAGGATCATGCTGAACATGTTCATGCACAACCCCCTCAGATGCTATAGGAGTTAGATTAATGCCACAAGAGAAACCACCTTAAGGACAGCAGGGAGTTTAGGGGGAAAGGTTAGTCCTCAGTAGCTTGTTGGAACAACCATCCAGTGACAAGCATGGATAAGTATCTGTTAGTTATAAGGATACTCAGCTGAGTTTTTGATAGCCTAACCTCCATACACATAGGAGGAAAACCCCTAATAAATACACCGAGACAATGGAGGTATCCTTATTCCTTAGGAAGAAAAGCAGCAACCCAAAGCTCAAGAAGGTTAGAATAAAAAGCTATTCGTTCTTAACAATATCACCTTTCGATCTTTTCAATATTATAGTTAACCGTGAATTAGTAACTTCTGTATCTTTCTGTGTTGCTGGCTATGGTTGTGATATACCAGAATGGCCTTCTGCATCATTTTCCCAATATACAAGAAGGGTTTTATTGAGCTACTCTGAAATTATAATAGATTGGGTCTATGAAATAAACACACACAGCCATTTAACTTCTTCATTTGTTCCTTGTACATTTTGTAGATTATACATTCTGGTCCATTCCTTCGGAAAATATCAACTTATTCAAACTCAGATGCTCATGGGAAATTATCTATGACAGTGATGAACAACAGGGAACACTGGCTTTGAGAATTTTCTAGGTCAAAAATTATCTTGCCCACATTGTATGACAGGGACTTAAGGGAGCATACACAAATATACTAATATGGACCACAATATCTGAGGCCCCAGAAGAAATTAGACAGCCTTCCATCCAGGAACACACCCTGCAGCAAGCACTTCCCCTGTGGTCTTTTGACTTCTAAGGTACACAGACCCATTCTCAACAGAGAATGCTAGCGTTAGAAAAACACATTTTAATACATGAGCTTCAGCTGGGCAGTGGTGGCGCATGCCTTTAATCCCAGCACTCAGAGGCAGAGCTAGGCAGATCTCTCTGAGTTCGAGGCCCGCCTGGTCTACAGAGCAAGATTCAGGACAGGCACCAAAACTACACAGAGAAACCCACTCTCGAAAAACAAAACAACAACAAAAACAAATAATAAGCTTCCCTGGTAAACTTCCATGTCCCTCCTCAGTGCTGCTTTCCTCTATCAGCTTCTAATTTCTATCTAGACAGACACAGGTGAAGAAATGAGCCGGAAAACTAGAGGCCTAGTGGATTTATCTGGGAAAGGGCTGAGAGCAATTGATAGGAGAAAAAACTTTAAAGGAAAGGGAAGAACCAAAAAGCCTTAAGGCAAGAAAAGAAAAATCCGTCAAGTAGGCAGGAATAGTTTTTTAATATGCAAGAACTATATAGAGAATTGTATTAAGCTTTGTCTATTTTAAATTTGTGATGTTTATAAAGATGAGATCATGTATAGGAGATAACCAAGACTGTGAACAGGAAAGCTCAGATTCTTAAACTTGTCCATTCTACTAAAACAGATCTATTCCAGTCAAATCTGCCATTTGAAAATTAATGCAAGCAAACTTAGCATTTATAAGAAAATTTATATATTTATAAGAAATATAAGAAACTTAGATTTATAAGGCCCAAGAAGAGCCCAAATGACTCCTGAAGATGAGTAAGACTTGATGTTATGTTTTAGATGTCAAAGTCTCCCACAAGCTCATGTGTTTGAACACTTGGTCCCCAGCTGATGGCGCTCTTGTAGAAAGTTATGGAACCTCTCTGAGTTGGGGCCTACCTAGAGGAGTTGGGTCTCTGGGAGGCAGGCTTGATGTTCCTGTCCCCACACTGCTTCCTAATATGCCTAGATACAGGCAAGCTCTTGCCACCACAGCCAAGGGGCTGCTCCCAACTCCATGCCTTCCATGTGATGGGGACTGGACCCTCAGACCATGAGCTGAATAAGCTATTCCTGCCTTATGTTATTTCTTGTTAGATATTTGGTCACAGCAATGAGAAGAGAGTGATGAAGTGGCCCTGTCAGGTCTCAACACTCACTGTAAAACCTCAGTAACTCCTCCTGGCAAGGGGAGGAACTGACAGCGGATTACAGGGTGAATAGCCCTCTCCCCTTACCTGAACATCTGAAATGCAGAATGCTCCAAACTCCAAAACTTGCTGAATGCTGGATTCCAATCCCCAAATTCAAAAATTTGCAGTTTGGAACACCAGGATGCAAACATTCCCATGACAGATACCCAACCCGTGGAGATGCCAGAAACAGACATTAGCAAGAATGAAACTTTACCCAGAGCAATGTGGCCTAGAAGATAGTAAGGAACCATGGGACAAGGACCAGGCCTGTCCAACCTGGGCCCCCTAGGCTGCATATATCCCAGGAGAGCTATGGCACATTTGTAGATGGTAACTCAATATCACAATGTCAAATGGTTGGACAGCCATCACACCGCTCAATAACTGAACATGGGCTGGAGCTTCCCATATCAATCATTCATCAAGAAAATGCCCCCACAGACTTGCCTACAAGCCAATCTGATGGAGGTATTTTCTCAGTTGAAGTTCCCACTTCCCAGATGACCCTCCCTTGCCTCAAGTTGACAAAAAAAAAAAAAAATCCTAATAAATAGTCAGTGAAAAAATGGCTATTTTCTGTGCTAAGAATAAATAAATGAAACTAAGTCCTTATTTTGTAACATCTATACACTTAAATAACTTATAGGTCAGAAACATGACAAGTGTAAAACTTAAAAATTTTAGTAGAAGAAAAAAATCTCAGCCGGGCGGTGGTGCACGCCTTTAATCCCAGCACTTGGGAGGCAGAGGCAGGTGGATCTTTGTGAGTTCGAGGCCAGCCTGGTCTACAGAGCGAGATCCAGGAAAGGCGCAAAGCTACACAGAGAAACCCTGTCTTGAAAAACCAAAAAAAAAAATCTCTTTTTATGTTTTAATATTTTCCTTTATGTCAAGAGGATACCCCAGATCAGGGGAAGGCCTGTTGTCCTAATTTGCTTTCTATTGCTCAAATTAACATCATGACCAAAAGCAATTCGGGGAAGAGAGGAGTCACACACAGTCCGTCACTGAGGGGAGACAGGGCAGGGACTCAAGGCAGGAGCCTGGAAGCAGAAACTGAAGCTGAGGTCATGGAGGAACACTGCTCATTTGCTTGCTCATCTTGCTTTCTTACACAGCTCAGGACCATTTGCCCAGGGATGGCACCACCCTCAGTGGGCTGGATCCTCCCACATCAGTCATTAATCAAGAAAATGCCACACACACTTGTCTATAGGCCAATATGATAAAGGCATTTTCTCAACTGAAGTTCTTCTCTCTTCCCAGATGACCCTAGCTTGTGTCAAGTTGACAGAAACCTAACCAGTACAGCTGTGTTCAAACTATGAAAGTTCCTTTATTACAGGTTGACTTCAGTTACATCGTCAAAGGAAACCCTAGCATACGTACAGAATCACCTTCCCTTAACCTACAGATTAGAGAATGTGTGGCCTCACAGACACGCCACTTATCCAGAAAAAAATGCAAATCCAGGAGTTTAAGTTCACTTAGGCTTGTTTTTTAATTTTATTTATTCATTGCCTTGCTCCCAATAAATTTCATTTTAATTAATTGGAATTTGTTCCATTGTTCATTGACCCTAAAGAATTTGACATATTAAATAATTGCTTTGCAGTTTCTATTTATCAAGGATGCTATCTCCCTTTAATTGAGACAGGACATGTTTCTTTAGCTACTACCAGTTAGTATTAAGCGAATGTGAGTTAGAATCTAATAACTTGAAATCACAGGTTTTATTAAGAAATTGTCAGGTTCTGTTTAAGCTTGTTAATTGGGGGAAAAGTGCAACTTCTTATCCATATTCTATATAATTACATCTTGGAGAGTATCAGCAGACAACGATGAGTCTAGATGTGATACTAAAATTGTTACAGGGAAACAATGAGTCAAGAGAAGAACTAAAAGAGAAGAAAGCTATGTTCTGGGACCGGAGATGTGGCAATCTGCAACTCCAGTTCCAGATGACCTGATGCTCCTTTCTGGTCCCCAGAGTACAAGGCACTTAATGTAGTGCACACACATACATGCAGACAAAACACTCGTATGCATAAAAATAATACATTCTTTTTTAAAAAGAAAGCGAGTGAGTGAGCTATGCCTTTGCCTTAAGCATTCTCTACAGGTAAAATGGGAACTCACTCTCTTGCTAGGACTAAAGAGTAGGTGTATGATGAAGGAAGAAATAATATTAAAAATACACAGCTTCACAGGGCCTCTCTCTCTAGAGAGGGGTATGCTAGGAAAGAGCAGAGCTCCCAGGGCAGCACGCCTTTGTCCAGAGAAGTCACAGCAAAGGCAGCCTCTTTCTCCAGGGAGCTTTTCTTATCCTCAAGTCTCACAAATAGGATCCTCAGGTCCCAGGACTTTAGTCAGTTTGAGCTTATGTGATAAGTACAGGGGATGGATGGGCTGCTGGGAGGTAGGTTAATATCCCTTCCCAGCGCTTCCCAGCACATGGAAGGCAGAGGCAGGAAGATCTCTGTGAGTTCAAGGCCAGCCTGGTCTACACAGTGAGTTCCAGAACAGCCAGAACTACACAGAGAAACTCTGTCTCGAAGGACAAAAGAAGCAAAAAAAAAAAAAAAAAAATCCCTACTCCAACATTTAAAATCAGAAACTTTCAAAATCCAAACTTATTTCAGCACTGACAGGACACCATGAATGGAAAATTCCACACCTGACATCCTGGGATAGGTCACAGGAAAAATACAGGTACACCTCAAATATTGGATAAAATAAGCCAGGCATGGTAGCACATGCTTTTAATCCCAGCACTCAGGAGCCAGAGGCAGGCAGATCTCTGAGTTTGAAGCCAGCCTGGTCTATAGAGGGAGTTTCAGGACAGCCAGGGCTACATAAAGAAACCCTGTCTTGAAAAATAAATAAATAAATAAATATTATATTTAAAATACAATATAGTATTTATAAATATTAATAATTACTATTAAATAAGCATTTATTTTATTTATTGATATTTATTATATGTTATATTATATAATATGTTAAATAAATATATTTGTTAATTTATTAAATATAATAGATATTAACATAGAGATACTATGTATAACATTATAAAAGTAAATAATAATATATATAGGGGGAGTATAAAATTACTTTTATCTTTGTATGTGAAGTGTATATGAGCCATAAATGAATTTTGCATTTAGACTTGAATCCCATGCCAAGGTTATGTATATGCAAATATTATAAAATCCAAAACATCCTCAAATATGAAGCACTTGTTTTCTCAAGCATTTAGAATAAGAAATATTCAACCTGTACCACAGAACACAAATCCCAGAGAACTGTCTCTCCAACCTCTATCCACCTATGCTTTTCCAAGGTATGGGTGGGCTACAAATGGCCCAGCTTTCTTGTCCTGGTGTCCTATGTCCTACAGACTAATAGACTCAGCAATGCTAAACAGCAACTGCTTTTTTTTCCCAAAGCCTTAGGGCTTGAGCTAAAAGGCAGAAGGTGGGCTGGAGAGATGGCTCAGTGATTAACAGCACTGGCTCCTCTGCCAGTGAACTGAGTTTGTTTCCCAGCACCCACATGGTGGCTCACAACCATCTGTAACTGCAGTGTCAGAAGATCCAATGCCCTCTTCCAGCTTCCTCCAGCACCAGGCATGTGGTACACAGTCATACATGTAGGCAAAACACCCATGCACATAAAATATTTTTAAAAGGCCGAAAATGATTATTTCAATAACCTAATTCATATTTCAGAATCAGAATGAAACTCAGAATCACATTCCAACAACAGCTAGGACTCACTTCAAAGTATCTCGGTTCAAAGAAAACCATGGATTGTCAGAGCAGAGTCTGAGGACCACAGGATGGACAGCTCACTGTCCTTGAAGATATAAAGCTCCAGAATGTCAAGGCTGCACACTGGAACCTTGCCCAAGTGACTTTGCTTTTCCACATCCCTGGTTCTGCATCAATAAAATGAGGGTAAAATATTACTGACTTAAATAGTCATTACAAAGATTACACACTGCTTAATTACTATCAATCTGTTCTTCTGCACCAAGGAAACTAAGGTCCAGCAAGGTCTCGATATGAGTCTCAGGTTATCAGGGTCTTCTGAATCCTAGTGGGTGCCCTGTAGAGTGGAGCCAGATTCTCCGAGGACAGAAAATCGACAGCTCTTCATAATAGGTGTGCTGAGCTCACCTCCCTCTACTTCTGAGCAGGTTCCAGTCCAACGAGAAAAGGCGGTCTTCTTGCTCAAGGCTCTGAGCTGAGAGGCAGAGGCATGTCTGCAGTCCAGAAAATGATGGACAAATCATACAAATCCAAGGGCAAATCTCAAAGCTGCAAAGAACCACCAGCAGTGGCTTCTGGAGTTTAAAAAGAAAACAACTAAAGACAGAGAAATAAAACAACTGGTTTGGAATGAAAATTGTGTCTGGGTCTAGACTTACATTGTCTGCCCATGTTCATAACAACTTCTCTGTTGAAACTGAAGTCCTTGCGTGTATGCCAGGGTCAGCATCTTCTTAAGTCTTGCCTCTTTCTTTAAAATCATACCCTATTTTATCTATGGTGATACAACTATGTATGCGTTAACATTTTAATAAAATGACTTGAGATAATTTCAAGCAGAAGAGAAAAAGAGAAAAAATTAGGCTACAAAATCCCTCTCCCCAAAACAATTGTTTTTTTAAAAAATCATTTTTCTAGTTGGCCAATGCAACAAATATATCCAGTGATTACTCATGTCTACTTCTTACTACACTAATAGTGGAATTAAAAGGAACACACACACACATACACACACACACACACACACACACACACACACACACACACACACACAGAAAGCTCCACACTCACTGCCTCAAAGGACTAACACATGTTGGATTCTTTTGGAGTGCAAAGTGATTCTTGCTACTTCAATACACAAAAAGTTGAATCCACACATCACATCTGGCACAAACGAGAAGAACAAGAGTCCTGTGACCAAGTTAAAAGTAGAAGAAAAAAACTGGCTTTCCATCCTCTTTCATGACTCCTGTCCTTCTACCTGCACTCTGTCCTTCCTCATCGCCCATTACCCTCTCTTGCTCTCCTTTCTGTTTAGACTTTAAAACTAAACTCAGAACAAAAATACAGCCTCCCTCAGACTCAGATCCTGGCCTATAATGCATACATGTAAACAGGTGTACGTCTGGGGAAAGTCGAAAAATTCAAAAAACCTTTGACTCCTTGCCTCGTAAAGAGCCTCTGAGACCACACAGAATCGAGCCATACCTCACTGCCAATATCCAACCACTTTCCAGCTCTAAAAAGCAGCATTTAGTTAAAGCTGTGACATGTACGTGTTGCAAGTGATGCCTTTCTCGGGTGATAAGTTTTCTTTTTTTATTTTTCCATTACAAAAAAAATAATACAGATTTATGTAAAGCTTGGGAAATATAGAAAAAAATTACATACTAAATACAGTTCGAATTTTCTCCCAGCACTTTGCAAGCATACTATCCCAGCTTTTCGCCGTGTCCAAACACAGTGGACTCCTGGTCTGTCTCCTCACCTCCAGTCAAAGGAAACTGCAGTGCACTGTCTCGCAGACTTCCGACTTGATCCTTTGTCTCTGTGTCCAGATTCGTTTGAGTAACTGTATTTGATATAGACACTAATTTCTATACATTTATGTCCTTAGTCCTCATGTTTCATTTTTCATATAATCTTAGTATCTGCTCACAACTGTCCAAGTGTTGGGGCCATTTCTTATTTAGGAGAAGGCAATGGAGATGGGTTTGGAAGCTATCATGCTTTATGTGTGGTCTGGTTTCAAAATTAAAATATTTGTCATCCAAAACTTTTCACTCAAAACGTTTGTATCAATTCCTTTGGCATGAAATGCACATTTTAAGCCCAGATGGACTCCCTTACTGAAAGAAGAGTGTATTAAAATGTGATACACTACTCTACTCACTGGCTATGCGGTTCATGTTGGTGCCTCAGAGTCATGAGCATCTACAAGCATGATCTGCACCTGCCGGGAACGAATTCCACACGATCAGTATCATCTTAATTTTAGAGGTGGAAATAAGGTACCTAGAGAGCAAAACTGACCTGTAGAATTTAGTAAGGCCAGCTCCATGTGGCCTGGGAGCCCAGGAGAATTATCAGGTTAAAGAATAAAATTTCAACCTGAGAAAGACTGGGAGGACCTAACAAAGTCTTGTGACCAATTAGATAGCTTTTCTCAAACTTTTGAATATATGTGTATCTACTAATCCAAGCACCCAGGACACTGAGGCAGGAGGATTGCAAATTTGAAGACCGCCTGGACTACCTAGCAAGGTCTAGACCAGGCTGAACCACATAGAGGGACTCTGCTCAGTGACAGAAGGGAGAGAGGAAGTGAAAGGGGAGGGGGAAAGGGAGGGGAGGGGAAGGGAGGGTCACACAGTCTCCTTAGTGGAAACTAAGATCTGGAACTAGGTGTTTTTATCAGACTCTCCAGCGATCTGGTTCATGTCAACGTGTATGGGTGTGCATATGTGTTCATCTTACTATCTGCTTACATAAGTACTAAGGCAAATAACTAAGGTAAAGTTTAAAGCATCGTTCAATTAGATAGGACACAGAAGAGAAGGGAGGCTGAAGGACTTTGTCATTGACGAGGCTTGGGAAGGATACAGTGAGTGGTGTCAGAGACTGTATGTACCACACGATTACGATTTGCAGTCCTTTAGTCTTGAGGTAGGACTCGAGGCTGTGCATTTGTAATAAGTTCCTAGGCCAGCAGCTGCACTTGGAGACCAGAGGTACAGTAAGCAAACCAACCAGGCCAGGTTTCTAAAATATTCATGCCAGGGCCTCAGCCCGACCGACATAATAGACCCGCAGTAGAGTCTTAGCACGGGCAGTTTTTAAAGCTCAGCCTTAGGGGTGGGGGTGGGAGGTGAGGTTGTTTCTAGTGTGCAGGCAGAGCTGAGAACAGCAGGAGCTGAGGCTGCTGAAAACATCTGGACAGAGAGCCAGGATCAGTCCTGGGGGAGCAGACTTCACCTCTGCCAGTGTTCTTTCTCAGAGCCCCATGAATGTAGCATCCTAACTACTTGATCTAGTGTCCTCTCCTCACTCCGAATCAATGCTGTGATGGTATAAGCCTTTAAGTGCGTTTCCATGGGCTGTCAGGATGGCTCAGCAGGTAAAGGTGCTTACAAACACACACAATAAATACATAAATAGTGTAATCATTTTTATTTTTAAAATCTTGCGCTTGAATTTCTTTATCATGTTAAAAATAAATAAAATGAATTTCCATAATTCACAAGCAAAACAGTCTTAGTGTCAGGATTTTTTTCTTTCAACAATGCTGCCCTCTAGTGCCTTTATAAGCGAGCACCATGTAAAAAACCCACCTGAGCCACCGATAAAGTAATTTCCTGTTGGCAAGCTAAATTCAGGGGATTTTTCTTTGAAAATAAATAAACAAATGCTATAGGAATTTAATTTAAATTTAAGCTGCTACCTATTCAATTCTCCCTCAAGTTCTGCTTTGGCGGCTGAGCCTCCTCCACAGACAAGAACTCCTGGGACCTCCTTGCCCAATTCCCCCCTGCCTTCTCTTCAGAGTCACACACAAGGGAGAGAAGGCATGGACAGCAACTAAAGGCCTGTGCACCTCGGCCTCACCTCTCACACCCACCCTTTCCACCGTGTCGCAGTCCATTGAGAAGACAACATCAAACCCCCACCTCCCCCTGAGTTCCACAAACCCAGCTGGTCCCTGTTCTTGGTATGGATCCCCCACCCCCAGGCACTCCACCTCCTCCCTCTCACCCCGGTGTTCTCTCCTCCCTTCGCAGTCTCACTATGGGTCTCATCAGTGAACCCCTCATTCTAGGTCATTCCCAATGGCACCCAGGTATTCTCTCACCTCTCCATCTTTAAATAAACCTCTCCCTGAGCATCCCCTGAATTACTGTTCTCTCTACTTCCTTCATTTGAAAACGTGTTGAGTTTGTACAGGTTGTCTCCAAACCTGCCTGCCCTCCATTCTTCCAACACTGCAGCCTGGCCTTGGGCCCTCACAATGACACTAAAATGGCTCTCCTGGTCTGCAGTCTCTCTCTGTAGACACTGTGTCTGCAGCCTCTGACATGGTTGTTCCGTGTTCCGCCCCATAGTTCTCCTTCTTGAAGCACCCTGTGTTCTTGGCTCTAAATTGTCCCTCCCCACCGGCTCCTGACCAGTCAGTCAGCTGACTGCACAGGGTCCTCTCTGTGACCTCATGCTGGCAATGAAAACCTCGTCTCTTTCTCTTCAGACTTCCACCGCTCTGACTTAGCACAGTCAGTAAGTTGCCCTCCTTAACAACCCAGCGTCCAGCAGGGGCCACTCATTATCTCAGGGCTACAGACTCCTCAACTCAACATCCCCCACGGTGTCACCCACAGCATCCCCATGTTCCTCACATCGGAAGAAGAGCCCTTGGCTTTCTCCCATTGCCCTCCTCTCTGTAAACAGTCAGGTGTCTGGGAGAAGGCCTTGGTTTCTTCCTGCCCACTATGTGCCACACTCAGTCTGGTCTGTCTTAATTACCAAAACCCTCTTCCAGGTCACTCTTGCAACATGGCAGAATCTTCCCAGAGGCCCGTACTCCAGGGCTTCCTCTTTCACTGGTTCTTCACAGCATAGGCAGAGATGGCATTCTGAGATACAAACTCTGATTACACGATGTCTCTCTTGTTCCCTTACTAAAAATGGTAACAACTCCATTCAACATTTTAGAACATACAGTTTGGTTTGCCCTCTGCCAACTTTATCTCTAACTCCTGCCCTTCCTTGCTGGGTTTCTGCTACCTAGCTTTGTTTCCATTGTGGGAATTCACTGAGCTCTTACTGCTTTCAGGGCCCTATACATGCTCTTCCATCATCCTAAAATGTTATTCTCCCATGCTTCACATGATTTCATGTTAATTCTTCAGCATAACTCCCAGGTGAGGTATTCCTAGCCCTAACTCAGTAGATCTTCCCTTTCATTTCCTATCTAGACCTTCTTATATTTTTCTATAACACTCTGCATTTTATAATCACTTCTTTATTTATCCATCTTTGCCATCTAAGCTTAATCTCCCCAAGTCTAAGAATTTCATTTTACTAACAGATGAGTCCAGGATTCAGCACTGTGCGTGACAAATACCAGGCTTTCACACTAAATGTGTCCAACAAGTAAATGAATGAGTCTTCAAAGAGTTGCAACATCCCCTCCATCTTAACTGCTCTGGTCAAGGCTTAGGTAACTTCCCATGGCCTGGCCACCTGGCTGCTCTGTCTCCTTCACTTTGTCTGCATAGAACAGATGGGAAAGTCTTCCAATTCAGCTTGCTCTCTGTGAACCTCTTGGGGTTACCAACATGTTTGGCACACCTCAACATGTCCAGCTCCCAGAACAACAGGTGCTAATGAACATGCTGACTGGATGAGCTCCCAGCTCTGGAAGAAACAGGACATGAACAGGAAGGGACTTGTAATAATGGAGGTGGCTCATCTCTGTGTGCTCTTTGAAGGAGAGCAGAAGAGTTTCTTACACTTCTTTTTATCACATTTGTTTACCAAGGGATAAATAAACACAGTTAGGTGCCGCGATAGGATACTGATCACAAGAAAAGGTGTTTAGCTAATAGGCCAAATTCTTTGTTAGACAATAGTGAATAAAAGCATTCCCAGCTTTAAAACAAACAAACCAAGGGAACCTTAAAACAACACATGTAAGCCAACCAACAAAGATGCTAAGACCCTCACCTTGGCTCTCTCAATCCAAATCCTGCCCCATCAATGTAAACACAAATAAGACGACATCTACCCCAAGCTGGGTATACATCTGTAATCATAGCACCCAGGAGGCAGAGATCGGAGGATTGCTATAAATTCAAGAACAGCTTGTTCTACCTAGGGGAATTCCAGGCCAGTCAAGGCTATATAGTGACACTCTGTCTCAAAGAACAAGAAAGAAGAAAGAAAGAGATGGGAGGAGGCAGGGGAAAAGGGAGTAAAGAAATAAAAAAAAAAAAGAGAGAGAGAAAGGAATGTATCTACCCCAATTCTATCTTGAGCAAGGATTCTGTTTTGAAGGACATTTAATCTATGGGTATTATTGGGACATAAAGAAGTCCAAGACCTTGACCCTTTAAATACATCCAGGGATCTGGCATCCTGGAGTGGCGTTAACGTGCTTTGTGGAAGCAAAAGAAATCCAGTGCTATCTGAGGATTTAGCTAGCTTGAACTTGAGGCTCTTCATGCCTCCGAGTTCTGTAGCTCATCTGGCTGGTGCCAAGAGGATTAGCTTAGCTCCACTCCATGGGGAGAGGATTAATCTTCCTGATCAGGAAATGTGCTATTAAGCAGAAAGAGGCTAATGTGTAAACTGGGTGGGCCCACCAGCAGGCCCTGGTGAAATCAATTACATGGGTGTCTTAGAACAAAGTTTCGTTCCAAGTAGTCGAGAACAGGGTGTGTCAAAGGGGGCTTTGAGTCCCAGTGGCTTCAGCTGTTTGTTCAGCGTTTTATATGTTTATCTTCCTGTGAGACACAGTTATTGAGTCATGTCTGTGAAATGGCTCTTAAGGATAAGGAACAGCTCTGCAAATCCACCATACAGAGAGACAGGGCGCCCAGCCTCTACGACCCTGCATTCTACAGTCAAAACAAATGCCTCCCCTCCCTTCTCACTCTGTGAGCAAGAACCATGAAGCAATACAAGTAAAGGAAGAAGCTGTGGTGGTTGTTAGATTTTTAATACTGCTTAATATTGTTGCAAACTTGAGAATGAAGAGTCAGTTTCCCTAAAAGTACTGTCAAGCCTCCAAACCACTGATGGTCAATGTATGCTGTCACCAGTGTAAGAGTAATTATGTTAATCCAATAATTACATTAAATTTCTAACTTTGGGAGAGAGGAGGGGAAACACGAAACTGTGTAAAGTAGATAAGTTCATGGAATACTGTTTGGGCTTCCGTAGAAATTGTTCGAGCCATGACGCACGTGATCAATCAAGGCATGGCAATGTACTGGGGTACCTCGAGGTGGAGCGCAATGGAGATCATGGTGAGTTATTTTCTAGTTTTGAAGGCTGCTGAGCACCGTATCATTATTTTTTAGATACCATGCTTAAGTTGCAATATCTTCTGCAGACTTTTCTCACAATACCATGGCATTGGAATGCTGTGATCTCTTCCATCATTAGGGAGATGGTTAGCAGGGCTGGAGCCTGGCAGTTTAGAACAAACACAGGGGCTCAGATCTCCAATAAGAATCATGTTTTAGCATGTTCTTTGCTGGCAAAAGGGCAGAGAGAATTTCAAAGCTAATGAGAAATGGGAATAGAGTATTCTAGCTTTCTTACAATAAGCATATTGGTAATTATTCTGCTTATAACATGCCACTTATAGATTACTTCTGAGTGTTTAGTTTGAGTTTTATTTCTTTAAGAACCTAACCATATTCAAACAAAATCTTCTTTATAATACTCCGTAATTCAAGCTTTGACTAATTTGCCCTAAACTTTACTCAGTCTAACCCTCCCAAAGAATAAGGATTTCCTATCTTGGGTACCTCGCTTGGTGAAGTTTATGACCATAACTTTGCATGTGTTTGGCTTATTTCCATGCTCCATATTTACTCCACTGAAATGAACATCCCCATGGAAAGGAAGAGTGAAGCGCCAGTGCTCATCAGCATACTCAGTTTCAATCTCTTCTGTCCCTAGGAAGCCTATTCCGTCGCACGACAGTTCAACATGATCCCACCCGTCTGTGAACAAGCTGAGTACCATCTTTTCCAGAGAGAGAAGGTGGAGGTCCAGCTGCCAGAGCTCTACCATAAAATAGGTAATCTTCAAAAATCACATCTGATAATTCTTCACAATATGAGAATCAAGGATGGGGGGGCAGTGTTAGGAAAATGCTTTCCCAAATGTCCCTAAATAAAGTGATACAGAGATGACAAGAACTGTGCATCTCAAAGATAGTGGCAGAATCAGGTGGGTCCATAGTTAGTCTCCAAGATACTGTGATGCCAATCACAGAGTTGTACATTGACTTTCAGACGTACACTCAGCAGGTGTTCAAAAACTGCACACACAGAGAGGACCCAGTGGATAAAGTTGATTTGCATAGGTGCTTGCTCCAGCATAAACATGCAGCTGTAAGTAGACTGAGTACCGTTTCAAAAGCACGTAGATATCCATCCACATGTCTCTTGTGCTGTGCCTGGGACTGGGTAAGACAGAAGGAAGTCAACAACAACCACCAAGTCAGGACAATTAGTTTGTGTGGAAGCAGTGCCTAGGGTGGGGATACAGAGGCAATACAAACACAAGAAATTTGGATATTAGAAACATCAATAAGCTGCATTTTCAGGCTTAGATGCCAAAGCAGTTTCCAGAGATGATTTTTTCCCCCTAAAAATAATAGTCAAATGCTGGATTCAACAATAGCTGGTGTTGTTTCTGTTGAGTACCAGGTATTTGCTGGGTGGCGGGCTGCGCTCCTGCTAAGCACCAGGTACTGTCAGGCACTGGTGGATAAATGAAGCTCTGACTCTCTGTGCAAGCAGAAACTCTTATCTCTTGGTCTATGAATTGTGGCCGTGAAAAGATCATGAATAAGCCATATTTTTGGGTTTGCTTAGAAGGCTCACTCCCAGGAACAGACAGTACATGTTTAATTGGTTTATAAAAGAACGAGGCACAATTTGTAAGTCCTAAGTTGAAATGGAAAGACGGATGCTGGTATTAACTCATTTATCTGGCCAGCTTTCCTCTAGAACTGAGCTCTGTTGAAACACACCCTCGCTTTCGGTCCCACTTGGCACAAGCAAGTTTCTGTGATTGTGTTTTTGTTGTCATTGTTTTTCCCTCGTAGGGGTTGGTGCAATGACATGGTCTCCGCTTGCCTGTGGAATTATTTCAGGAAAATACGGAAATGGGGTGCCAGAAAGTTCTAGAGCATCACTGAAGGTATTTTCCTTAACTTCTAGAAAAGTCTCGGGGAGGGAAGAAGGGAAGATGATGGATTAGGAGCAGAGCAGCGGCCCAGAGCTTCTCAGCTTAAGCACACTGTGGCCTTGGCTAGCCATGGCCTCTGGCAGGGTCCCCTCAACCCTGCCCAGGTCTCTCTCTGCTGCTGGCAATGGATCAGTCAGCCCTTCATAATCTGCCTGCACAGAGAATTCATCTCTAAGGACTGAAAGTGTCCAATGACCTGGTTGACTTGCAGACTCAAATCCCTACATTCTTACTTATTCTTATGTTAAAGGAGGTATTTCATTCCTTGTCTGGAAATGACAGAACTTAAAAATCCCTTTTCTATGTAAGAGGATTTAATTTTCCTTTTCTTGAGAAAACAAAACTTAACCCATAAGGGCTTAATCCATTTGAGGTAAACAGCTGTAGCTGGGTATGGTTTGAGGTTGGCTTACATTTCCTGTTCCCAAATTCAGGAGGAAAGAGGGCCCCGGGAAAGAGAAACTGAACACACCATCACCAGCCTCCACTCTGCCCAGTGGGTGTTTTATTTTATTTTTTTAAATCAATATGTATTGTACAACATGGTGGGTTTCTTAATGTTCCGTTTATCATTTACTTTGACCACTCCCCATTGCCCAGTCCCATCTTAGGCCCCTTCCTGCTGATTAACTTATTGGGGAGTACTACAAACATCTTTTCTTATCAACAACAAGGTGTCTGTGCTTTAAAAACTTGAGAGAATGTGCAACAACATTACGATCACAAATTACTCTGTAATGTCAAGGGAGAGAGAATACAGGGATCTTAAAAATTCAGACAAGCCAAAGTCATCTTAAGAAGAAGCATATGCCCGAGCCAGGCTCCAGCCTCCATTAGCACTGAACCAGAAGAACAGCCCAGCTCTTTAGGGGGGCAGTGGGGGGGGGGGCGGGGCGGCGGTGACAGGACACAGAGACATGGATGGGACAGGACAACTGACCACCAACACTTCCCTAACTAGAAACTTCTCAAGGCTCTAGGCCTTTCTGACTACAAGAGTTGAGATTTTAGCTTGTTTGTTCTCTAAAATCACAAGATATAAATATCCCCCAAAGCATGCTGACATGACAGTGTTCTCATTTTTTAATTATCCCAAAGCACAGTTATCTCAGAATATTTAATGAGATCTTGTTCCTGAAAACTGAAGGTCGTTCAGAACAAATTCTAAACAAGTCCATGAAGAAAAAAACTAAAGGCATCTTAGGCAAGACGTGAAAATGGAGGAAGGCAGGAAGGGCATGAAGGAAAAGGAAATACCGAGAACTGTCCTTTCACTGAACACCTACTATGTGCCAAGGAGTGAGCTATGGGTTATCTTTTACTTCCTTTTATCTTCACAATGAGAAATGGACACAGATAGCTTGCAATCAGTTGTGGCTAAGCTAAATTGCTATATAGACTCTCCTCTACTTATGATGGGCTAAGGCCCAGATAAACACATTATAAGCTCAAAATGTCCTGTCAAAAATGCACTTGATATTTGAATATCATAGCTTAGCCTAGCCTTATCTTGAAAATAGAAAAATAAAACATCTAATACAAATCCTTTTTATACTAAAGAGTTGACTGTCTCGTGTAATTGATTGACTATTGGACTGAAAGTGACTAACAGAGGTTGTATTGATACATCTTCTGCTTATCAGTAAGAAAATCCCAAGTCAAACAATGGTAAGCTATTCTGTATATTCTTTCATAGGCTTTCCCAAAAATTCAAAGCACTTCACATATGTGGGCTATTTGTTCTCAGAGTAATCCTGCAAGAGGCAGGCTTCTGCCGGACGCAGAAACTGAAGCTCAGGGACATTAAGCAACATGAAGACCATAAACTCCTAACAGATAAAGCTGACATGAGAAGCCAGGCCTCCTACTGTCAGTGAGTTATCTTCCCCAGAGACATCTGTTTCCTTTCACACCCAGGTCTTTAAGGGAAGAAGCAGTTGTGCTGTGTCTGGTCGGTGTGACTGTGCAGCCTCTATCACCGTTTGATAAAAAGCTCACACACACACAGATGGAAAACTTCCACAACCGCACTAACGAAAGTAGGAAGTGGGTGGGGAGAACACACAGAATGACCGACTATGGCTAAGCCCAAAGGTACCTGGGGAAATGTTTGGTTGTCTTTCATGAAGTCAGTCAAGTAGGCACTACTGGAACATGAACAGGAAATGTTTAGTCCCTGTCCAAGTGAAAGGTAGCTGTTCGTCAGGTGCTAGGCTGCAGACTGCCATGGACTCTTCAGGCTCTGTACTATCAACCAAGTGTGTTCAGAGCAACATGCCTGTTCTTGGGAAAGCCACTCAAGCGGAACTACCAAAGTGAAAAATGAAAATAAAAAATTAAAGAAGCAAATGGAAGGGCATCCTCAGGACTAAATTATAGTGCTAATAGAAAAATTAGAGACAAGTGGACAGATACATTGGCAACTTTTAACATAGCCCTCCAAATGGTTCATATAACACTGTCTGTTGTTATTATCAATGAAATGTATTTTGTGTCTGCTATATTGAACTACAATTGAAGAATCAGTCATTTAAAAAAAAAGACTCTCCAGGGCTCTTGCAGTAAACAAGATTAGCCAGGGAACTTTCTCTTCTGGCTGGTCCCATCCCTCTAACAATACTTCTAACTCCACATCATCAGCTCTGACTCCACTGTTGAGAAGCAAACCGCTTCTTCCAGTCTAACAGATGTCCCAGGGGTATCTGTCAAGCCCAATAGAATCTACTCCCACATTCCCTTCTGCTCAAACTTGACTCTCCTCTAGATCAGCAGTGCCTCTCTCTGCCCAAGGTCTAGCCATCCTGGTCAGATGTCATAGTGCTACCTCACATTACCACCTCTTCACCCTCACCATGCCCAGCAACCACATCCTCCAGACCACATGCTGCCACTCAGGTCCGCCCCTGCGCAGCCCTAATGCAGGTCTTCATCTTTCCTTACCAGGTTTACTGCAAGTGAACTTGGATGCTTTCATTTCCTCCCTCTTCCCAACAATCCGCCCTTGTGGTTAATTATCTTCCTAAAAGACCATATCATAATCCATTTTAAAATGCTTTCATGACTTCTCAATTTCTGCTTCCAGGATAAATCCCAAATCCTCTTGGAATCTAAGTCAAGTCTATGTTCCCATTCTTGTCTCTACTATCCCATGTTATTTCATGTCCCACCCAAATGCCCTGTACCCTCCCTTGCCTCCCAGAGTGCTCTTTTCATCCTCCTGTGGTTCTCCCATCTTGTCCTTAAGAACAAAGCCTGTAGCCTAATAAACTTGCTGAGTTATCTGTGTTTTCCTCTGTTCGGTCCATCAACACTTCTTACAGAGGCTTGAAGTTCTCTGGCTGCCAGTGACAGACCTCAGTGTGAACAATCTCATTCTAAGAACCCTACTGTCACAAAGACAATCCTTGAGGATGGAGTGGGGCGTGGCTCAGTAGGGATCTGTGCATGGGACGTGAACAGTATTAGTCCTCTGTCTCCTCTACTATCTCTAATATGGCCATGCCATTTTCTTCCACTCTACATGAATCTTGCCAATGACGCTGGGAGAGAAAAACTGATGGGCACATCCTGAAGAGAATGTATCCTAGAAGAAAAGAGATCTTTGATTCACTAGCTTCAGACCACAGAAGAATGGCCAGAGCTAGGCAATACCCAACCTGTGAGACCAGCAATAGCAGCCAAAAGAGAAAAATACTTCGGTCAGCTCAGTCATGTACCACTTCGTTGGAGTATTTTTCATAACGAAGGTGCTACAAACATGGCTGGTGAGGAAATCATTGAAAGAGGAAGGTCACTCAGCTACAACACTTAAGTTCCTAGACACTGACTAAAGCTCTCTAATTCATCACAGAACCTGGCACAATTCAATAAGTTCTGAATGAATGAATGAATGAATGAATGAATGAATGAATGGGATAACCCAAAACATAAGATAAATTAGTACTTTGGCAAATATTACTGTATGTGTCGGTTGCTGGGAATACAGGGACCAATGGGATAACCCTGATGTTCACGAAGTATCTCAGTTCAAGATGTTCAAGAGACACACATGTGGAAGGGAACATTATGGAGCAACAGAATCCAC
Organism: Peromyscus melanophrys; assembly: GCA_902168415.1. Lineage (NCBI taxonomy): Eukaryota > Metazoa > Chordata > Mammalia > Rodentia > Cricetidae > Peromyscus > Peromyscus melanophrys. The sequence goes on from CABHPR010133025.1 coordinate 80,496, forward strand.
AGCACCGTGCCGTCCACAGAGTGGCAACCATATTCACCATCAACCTTACAAAACACAGGGTCACTTTTATAATTAACATTTTAATTAGATTTCATCTCTTTCCACAGTTAACATTTTCCCATTCGAAAAGAAGTTAAAGCTGTTTATTTCCCAAAAACCTTTGTTTCCTTTAGTATTAGGAAGGCAGTATAAACACTGTATTTCTTTTAAAACCCTAACTCCTATGCATTCCGCTGATTAAGGCAACAGTGAAATATATCGTGTTGAGAGTCAGAAGAGAAGGTTTCAATAAGTGTATGTTTATGTGAGTGAGTGTGGGCACACACGTGCTACTGTGCATGTGTGGCGGCCAGAAGTCTCCTCAGGTGTCGTCTTCACCGTCCATCTTGTGAGACAGGGTCTCCTTTTTGTTGCTCACTCCTCTACACATCAGGCTAGCTGGCCCATGAGGTTCTGGAACTCTCCCGTCTCTGCCCCCCCATATCACTGTGGAAGTGCTTGAATTACAGGTGCACACGTCATGGCATGGGGGCCGGGGATCCGAACTCAGGTCTTCAGTCTTGTGCAGCAAGCACTGGACTACCCACTGAGCCATCTCCCCAGTGCTGGCTATTTGTAGAAGTCTTTCAATATGGCTGGGGTATGTGCATATCTCTCTCTCTCTCTCTCTCTCTCTCTCTCTCTCTCTCTCTCTCTCTGTCTCTCTCTGTCTCTGTCTCTCTCTCACACACACACAGTGTATTCCAATCTTAAGAAAAAAATCATTACATATAATATCTCAAAAACAGAGTTCTATAGAACTGATAAATGAAGCATTCTTAATGTACATGATACATACTGAAATCTCAGGAACTCTACTTTTAAAAAAACTGTTCAGAAGCATTTGTCTATTAACTTTCTCATTTTCTGCTTGAGTCACATTCAGAGATATTGCTTCCCTGAAAAATCATGAAGTTTAAGTAAGGTTTAAGACATTTTCCCACTTCAGACACCCACAGCTGTTCAGGGCCGTCAGACACAGGCAGCCCTGGCTCAAGTAGGCTGCCTGGGCCCTAATCATGTCCTCATCGTTCACATCCATCCACCCCATCACCACTGGCACCAGCTGTCATCTCTGGAGAGGGCACTTCGGACATCCTTCCTCTGGAAGAATCAGAGACTTCCCAAGGCTGAAGCTGGGAAAGCCTTGGCCATTTTCCCAAGCAAAGTCCCAAGTGCAGAGCCAGACCATAAGCCTTTGATATCTAGGAGCAGACAGAACTGGGGCATCCTGCCCTTCTCTTTTTCACATCTGCAAAATTATTCCAAAAATCACAATAAAACATAATGTGGTTATCCTTTTCTTCAGAAATTCTTAGAGGGATGAAAAAAATACTTAACGAAAAAAGCCAGCAGCCTATTGAAATCACTTGGGAAGAGTATCTGTGACCAACTGCCAACTGCCAACTGCAGAGCTTCCTGGTGCCTCTGGGAAGGTTCAGATCTATAGTTGCGAGGAAAAGAGGAAGGTTCTTAGAGGCACTCACTCCTATAGCTGGTTACTGCTAGCCTTGTATATTACAGAACTAATTCCCATCTCTGCGGAGGCCCACAAAGATTTCCTAGTGAGATCTGAGCTTGCTTTACCCAGCAGGGCTGCATTACAGGATTGCTTGACCATGTGTGTGGTTACTAGGTGATTGGAAGGGTCTGCACTTGGCTGTGCTAGAGGGAGGTCTTTTGCTCTACCCCTTGGCATTCCTATAAAAGGCCCTTAGCTGGGCGGTGGTGACGCACACCTTTAATCCCAGCACTCGGGAGGCAGAGGCAGGCAGATCTCTGTGAGTTCGAGGCCAGCCTGGACAAGAGAGTGAGTTCCAGGAAAGGTGCAAAGCTACACAGAGAAACCCTGTCTCGAAAAACCAAAAAAAAAAAAAAAAAAAAAAAAAAGCCCCTTTAGAAGAGACAGGAAGGGCTAGTGGATACGGATTCAGGCCCTCTTGAGGCTATCCTGTGTTTCTTTCTCTCACAACTCTACCCTTCTATCTAACATCTCTTATCCCTCTCTCTTCAAGAGTACCCTATCGTAAAAATGTAAAAATGTGGGAGCCAGTCTTCCAGCTGGGCTCCCACACATCTCCTGTAAGAGCAGAGCCTTCTGCAATGTAGGGCTGTGAAAAAGTCTCGAAGACCTTTCATATTTTGGAAGACAACCTCAATAGTCTACAGGTCATGGTCAATCTTTTCCCCTGTTTTAAAGAGTAGTTTTCTGGGTTGTCTTTTAAACATCTACTTGATTGATTCTAATTTGTGGCATTAAAACCAACCACAACAGGAAGTCAACACAAAGTCTCCATAATAATAATATTATTGTTGTTGTAATTATTATAATTATCATATTATTATATTAGGGAAATGGAGAGATGGTCCAGTGATTAAAAACACTTGCTACTCTTGCAGAGAACCTGAGTTCAGTTCCCAGAACCCATGTTGGGTGGCTCATAACTGCTTGTTACTCCAGCTCTTAAGGTTCTAACATCCTCTTACGGCCTCAGAGGGCATCTGCACACACATGCACATACATATAAATAAAATATTTTAAAATAACAATGAAGTCAGGGATGGAATAAGGCAAGAGACAAGTTATAACAATAATGCAAAACAATGATCTTCAGAGAGCAAAAAGCTTTCTTAACAGAAAGCTGGGCCTGTGTGTGTGTGTGTGTGTGTGTGTGTGTGTG
>CABHPR010133027.1:0-26046 GCA_902168415.1 Peromyscus melanophrys
AAGAAAGGGGGCCCTGAGGGAGGGAAAATGGAGCTCTCAAAGAGGGGGGTGGTTAATAGAGCACAAAAATGAAAGAGAGAATGGTGTGTATAGGGGTGCAAACTGGAGACATGGGGGAGACTGTGAAGGGGACAAGACAAATTAAGAGAATGCCGCAAGGAAAACTCATACTTTGCATGCTAATTAAAACAAACAAAAACCACAAGAACAACAAGACCAGAAGGCCAATGGTACAGCAGTCATGATGAAGTGTGGAACTGATTTCAAATGCACACGCTGGCTGCGTCTGAGTTGAGGGGTTAAAGAACTTTGCCACATATCAAAGAATCACACTGATATAAGTTATCTATGAATTAATTCACTTACGTTCACTCAAGGCTCAGTCTGTGTAAAACACATAAGATGACTAGAAAACCTTAGGACGGGAGCTCAAAGTTAGAATTAAGCAAGAAATGACACTAGTCTGACTTTAGTGACCTCGTCAGGCTAGCTGTCAACAGGGCCATGGGTTCCTAGGACACCACAAGTAAACAGTGCCTTCTCATCAGACTCTTGGTCGACAGTCGTTCCAAGTTAGTCTCGACATCTCACTACTCAGGTTTTTCACTTTAATTGCGATGCGGGTTTTCAGACCTGTCAGAGCAAGTTTGAATCACCTGATCAGGGAGTGGAAAATAAAAAAAAAAGGAATCTCTCCCACACTCCTTACAGCTAAGAAGGTCGAAGAAGCTGGAGCTCAGAGCACAAGGGAACTTCACCCAAACCTCCCCGGGAAAACCTGGAGGGCCCCCCCACCGGCCGCAGCTCAGCGTTGGAGGAGCTGCCCAGCAGCTCACGCCGCCGGGTACCTGATGCTCCCGCTTGGCCGAGGGCTCGGCTTTCACCTCCGTCACAAACACGCACGGCATCTTCCGCTGCACCGAGCCCAGGCGCCTCATGGTGCCCACGCCCACCGTGTCTCCACAGCGCTGGGTCCAGGGCGGAGGAAACCCTGCAGCAACCGGCCAGGGAAACGTACTCAGTCCTGCCTGGGAATCCAAACAGCGGCGCCAAGCTCCACCCCGACGAGGGGCGGGGACGCACGCCCGGAAGCGACCGCCTATTCGCGGGGCATTCTGGGAGTTGTAGTGCGGGTGTGAGGCTGTATGCAGAGCTGGCACCTCCACGTGGGTGATTCCCCTACGTTTTGAGGACCAATTAAAAAAAAAGAAAAGAAAAGATCCGTTGCCCGGTTTGGTGTACTTGGCCACAACTTAGTAACGATGTCATTTTCGGAAATTAACATCCAGTTATAAGTGATGAATCACTTTAGGATGCAGTGTCGCGCTTCTCCTGAAACTCACTTGTCTGCTTTTTCTTTAAGAAATGTGAGGGATTGTGACCCGGAGACGTTTAGAAAGAACTTTCAGACATTTCCTAACATGCAGACAGAAAGCCTGATTTTCCAGGGAGAACATAAGACCAATGCTACAATGAACAGAACTGGATTTTTTTTTTAAGCTTCTGTTTGAATTAATCATGAAACGGTGTATAATTCGGTGTCCTTTCCAATGAGTAAAATTTAGACAAATCCAAAACCATTGAAAAATCAACAAACAGCACTGTCAAGTTTTTTTCTGGGAATCCAGCCAAGGGCTTGAGTCAACTACAGGGCTAAAAACAGCTTGTTTCACTTGACTTACTGTCCCAAAACGACATTAGATGGTAAATAATAAAATTGGTGCTTATATAAGAAAAAAAAGTATATTCTAGTAGTAGACCTGTGTCACTGAAGCCTAAGATCATAGGGAGATTTTTGACTTTACTATCTTAGGTAACTGGAAAAGCCAATTTTTATTTCTATAATTCTTATCATCCCAATTTATATTTCTCTAATTGCTTTATCAACATGTATCCAAATGCCCAGCAATTTACTTAAGCACTTAGAAAAAAATTAAATAACCTCATTTCCCTTATAAGTATCTACCAGAGGACTCTCAAAAGAATAAAGTATCCCTAAAAACAAGTTCACAGTTTTAGGGTTGCTGCAGTAAGAATCGAGGGAGGGAGGAAGGAAGGAAGAAGTTGGCCCTTTTACAATCTTTCTCTTCTGGTATGTAATTTTTTTTTCATAGGTGAACATACACAATTTTACACAAAACAGAAGAAAGTGAGAGGCTGGGAATGGGGAGAGACTACCCACATGGTTCTGGCTCTGTGGTATTGAAACTGGAAACTCCTTAGCCTTTTAAAATCTTTAAAATCAAAGAAGTTGGTAATTTCTTTGAGACTCTAGAGAAATCCTAAGCAACAGCTTGTCTCTTGGGTCTCAGACAATCAAATGACCTTTCCAACTCTCAACTGTCACTTCCCAAACTGCCACAGAATATTCTAGATCCAACATTCTGCCATGTGTTAGAAAAGATAATCTTCCAGAAACATTCCACCTGCTTTAAGCCTCTCTCTCAAAGGACCGGCAGCAATATTTTGGTTCCTTCAATGCCTGGACAAGGCTTCTGACAGAAACAGAAGAATACCAGGAGACCATCACAGGATCAGGTTACTCAGAAGGATGGCAGCCATCAGCTTCCCCCAGTTCAGATACAGAGCTGGTTGTGGGTTGGGCCCCTGGCCACCGACCTTAAAGTGGTACTACAGAATAACTGAAAGATGTTTCTTCTCTGATGCGTTAGTAACCTAGCGCACACCAAAAGAAACTCCGCCTGAGTCTGTCTTGGCCTGCACCATCCAGGATTTCTGGGATCTGTTTTTGAAGACAAAATTTCCTATCACTTCTCATTACAAGGAGTTGAAAAGAAAAGAAGTGAAAATTAAAACTAAATGATAGGAAAAGGAAAGGACTAAAAAAGGAAAGTCGAGAATTCTGAGTATTCCAAGGACTAACAGAAGGTGCCCATCTAATGTGTTACACAGTGAAAGAATTTATTTTTAACCCCTTTGTGATTTTGACCCGATTTTGCTATGTCTAGTGGAATGTGAGCTACTCATCAGCAATCGAGGTAAAAGCAATTTTCAGCCCTTTCCCTGCGAAATCACTTAATTCAGCAATAATAGTGTTTAATACCAGTCTTGGAAAGCCATCTAGTGAAACTTCACACTCAGTCATGGATTCATCTGAAGGACATGCACGCTTGAAGACTTCTTAGAGGAATTTCCCTGACTAGCTTGTGACTTAAGATGGGCACCTTGCTGTTCAAGAGTTAGAAACAAGGGCAAACCCAAAGACAAGGCTTATGTTTACATATTAATCAATAATTTCAAGGGTTTTGCCAAACCTTTATCCCCTCTTTTACTTCTAACACAGCCTCGTTTCTTTTATTTTACAGTTATAAACAAACTAACCTTTGCTAAATTGTTTAGTTCTAGATTATTACTCTAGACCATCCACTCAAAAAATTTAAGGCAATTTGCCATATTTTACTTCAGTGGAAATCTGTGTTTGTCTTGATCATTTGAGATTTCAGTTAAAAGTCTGCAGTAATTTAAAAACATACTCTGATCCAGTGTGCTCAATCAGCACCAGTCAACTTCTAAGTGACCTATGGTGAATATTCTTCATTTCTACTAGATTCTTATTCTTATAGGGAGGATGCTTGGATGGAGACTAAAAACTGCTCATTGAAATGTCTCCCTTTGGGAATCAGAGGACTTCACCTTGTTTTCAACAAATTCTCCTACTTTTCAAGAATGCTGGAACCCTTTGCTATCAGATGAAGCTAATTCCCCTTTTATAATGAATGAAAATGGAACCAAGTCACTGGATGAATAGGTACTCCTTTTTATTTTCATGTACGTTTATTACTATTACAATCTGGCTATAGTTTTTCTTAAGTCAGTGTATATAGCACCAGGTATATATTTACATAATCGTATATGTTTTCTTGGAATACAGATTGTATATTTATCTTGGTTACACTTCCAAATCATATATACAAATAGCTATTTCCTCATGAAATACTTACCAATTTTAATTTTGAAAATATGAATTTGTGTTTCTTCTTTAACCATACACTGAAAAATAAAATACAGTGTTAAATTTACAGATAATGTTTTAGTATACTTGATATATAATGAGTAAGGAAGATATTCCTGTAGGTGAAGTAGGCTACAGTTACATATGAGGTCATTTATGATGAGCAAACAATGGCTTATGTAACAATGAGGAAAATTCTGGAAGTTTGAGTTTGTGTGATTACTAGTAACCACTTTCAACATTTCTGCAAAGCTAGAGAAGGTATCTTCTAATTTAAATTTATTTAAGAATTAGCTATTGTGTAATATACTGTCAACCGGAGGTCAGTTTTAAAGGAATACTACTGATAGCCTGAAAGACTGTGGAAAAGAAAGAACAATTTCCCCCTTACACACTGATAGTTCTTATATTTGCGATCCTGCAATCTGTACATATTTATAAAACACAGTCATTGGATTAGCAGCAAGAGATTGAAAATGGCAGAAGTTGGGAATGACTGCTATTTCTTTGTTAATTCCACATGCATAAAGGTAAATATTGTACTACTTACAGTGCACATGCTTAAGCTTTTTAGTAGAATGAAGGAAGAAACAGCAATAAAAAGATATCTTAATTCTGAAGTAAAAGCCTATGTATTTTTGATATCTTGAATTTATGTGTGGAAATCTGGGTTAATTTAAAATTATGATATATTTAAAACTATTCTTTATGTATATAGTCAGTTTCATACCAGTTTTCATATAACATTTTTGCATATCTTATGTCTTCGTTAGACATCAAATTCCTAATTCTGTATGCTATATAATGATATTTATAATATAGCACATTATTTTGGTGTATATGACTTTAGTCATACATTATTAAATAGTTGAATTCAGGTTACTATCAATAATGTAGTATCTGTTTCCTTTTTGAAATTAGTTAAAACAGTTATTTCATTTTTCTTATCAAAAGTCTGAGTAACAGCAAGTATTTAACTATGTAAAGAGAGATAGAATGTAGCCTAAACAAATTAACCACAGATATAATATTTGAGATTAATGGATATTTTTAAAATGGATAAATGTAGAAACTCATTTGTTGCTCATGTCCCAGATGAACTTAAGAAAGATAGATGTTCTGTCTGGTCAAGCATCTTTCAGCTTTGCTAGAAACCTGGAGTCAAACTCTTTGGCCACAAGAATTCAACCCCCTTTTGCCATGTCACTTTTCAAAGACTTCTTGGATGACAGACTTTCTGTTCCAGATTGTCAGAGTTTTTGTCTCTTTCTCTGTTTACCCTCAAGTGACTGATGAATAATACCTTCTAAGGAAATGACTAGACATAATTTAGAAACCATTATACCTTACCTCACATCCTTTCTCCAATATACTGTGAGAGGTTTTTTGTTTTTTGTTTTTGTTTTTTTTTTTTTTTTAAGAGTGAAAACAGAGAAAATGAGTTAATTGCTAACATGTGGCTGTTGACAAGTGATGGAGCTCTGGTGTTAATACCAGTTTGCCTGAACGCAAACTCACTGCTCATTCTCCTGTGCTTTCAGAATACAAACTCTGTCTTTGAAGGGAAAAGAAAGTGAATAGAGAAGTAGAAAGAAGACATAGAGTGTGTGTCAAAAAGAAAGGAATGCAATGGAGTTGTTATTGTTCGCTATTCCCCTATCTATGAGACAGTGGCCTACAGTTTTTCCAGCTGTGAATATATGCACAAAAGAATGTTGAATTCAAAAATAAAGCAATAGCAGGCAGTTGACATAATCCATATCTAGTTTGGTTTTTATATAAAATACCTGTGTAAATATATTTAGTCAACTGTTTGTACATCAAGAGCATAAAACATGTATGTTATGTGTGATGTGGAAATTACTGCGGTTTTCACAATATCACACAGTTGAGATTCCACTTACTTTCTTGATCTCAACACAGTTAGCGGCATCTCCACAGACTGCTGGTCTTAGTGGTCAGTAGAGACTGTCTTCAATGTGACGGGTGCATGGTAGATACTTGCCAAGCTTTCTTCAGAAAGAGAAATAAACCCTCCCTGTTGCTGTATTTCAATCAAGGGAGTCTCTGCCCTCACATCTATGGGCTCACTGGATGCAAAGGGCATCATTTTGAGAGTTAACTTGTGGTGTGTTGTTCTGTTTGATCATTACCTTTTCTTATCACTTTCTCACTCTAAAGAGATGGATTTGTGACAACTTAGTCATTATAAGCCTGTATTGATAGTGCATGTTTTCATGATTCCAATATTATAGATTCCTTCTTCTTTAGTTGGTTAACATTTTGCTATTAAACGCTAACATTAATATACTGTGTCTTCTGCACTGTTTGTCTCAGGGTTCTCAGTGCCGATTCCGACACTGTGAAGAAGCCCTTGGCAGTGACACTGTGTGCTCATTATGGAGAGAGAGAAAATGTTTAGACCCTCTTTGCAGATTTAGACACATGGAAATGCAGGTAAAATGATTGATCGTTTTCACTAAAACACCCTTACCTTCATCATTGCAATAAACTTTTATAACAAAATAGGGAAGAAATCATTCTGCCTACCCATTCTTCCCCAACAATTTAAGTGTTTTTCACTTTGTTCAAACTAAACTTGTACAAAATAAAAGAACATTTTATCTTTTAAATAGAAAAGCTTAGAGGGGGCAAAATGTAGGAAACACAGATGATTCTAAGTCGGCCATTAAAGCTATCCTTTTCACATAGCATTGTGTTCTGACAGCCTGCATTTATTGTGAGTTACCTAAACATTGTATTTTCCCCTACTTCCTTTCCATAGCAAAACTGCAGCATTTCATGCTTCTGGGAAACCCAACCTCTTGGTTGTGTGAAGATCAGCTGTATTTTTTACCACAGCAAACCCCGAAATATCAATGGATTATTTTTGCCACCAAGTAGCAGTGAGTATATCTGTAATAACTGGATCTCCAGTATTAGAGTCTGGTCTTGGTGTAGAAGGCTAGGGAGGCACAGTTGCAAACAACCAGGTGAGAAGTGCAGGCATCTCTCTTAGGTGGGGAGAGCCAAGACATGCTCTGGGTTACATGTCACTGTTTGTCACAGCAGCTGTCTGCAGTGATACAAAAATGCTTCTTTGTGGTGAGACTTGACATAGATTCTTCACAGAACACAGAGGACCTCATGTTTAAGGGAACCTTGTTGGAGAAATTGGTGATCTCAAGGTTTTCCCTGATGCTGTAAGCAACCTTATTCTGCTACAGTCACCATATGTCTCTGGTGGAATGGTCCTAGATAAGAGCAGAATATGATATTAGTCCTTTGGGAATGAAAAGATTAGTTTCCTATAACCTCAATAAGTGGATAGCTAAAACTTTAGCCCCTTTATTACATACGTGGGGAAAGTTTTGACCTCATAAAGCACATCACATATGCAATACTTTTATTATTGTTTCTCTTCCTCACTAGAATGTAAGCATCTGGAAGCTGGGGAACATAATTATTTCTTTGCCATTGCTTTGCCATGTCTGGACCAAAAAAAAAAAGTGTAGTAAATTAGTTGCTTAGACAAATAGGTGGGTGAGAAAAGATGGAAACTTGCTGGGATGAAAGTGGTGAAGCTGTGTAACGGATTAACTTGGCTTTGTTAGTTTACAACAGTATGATTTTTATCCAGGGCAAAACATTCCCATGGCATTATCTTTATCTGGTAGTTTAATCCCAGGGATTTCACTAGCTCTTTTAAGACCAGCGGGAAATGAAGACTGCCTCCTCTCAGAGCAGAGCTGAATGGGATGCCTGTGTAAATGACTACCATTCGTTTTCCCACTGTTAAAATAAGCTCTGGTGTAAGTGCTGTAGTGTTGTGTGGGTTGTTCTTGTATGTTGTAAATAGAACTAGCCTTTCTGGAAGTACCAACTTTTCCAACAGGGCTTAGGGCTTAGCCTGACACTTGGAGTAAGCCTCCCTTCAATAGTATCAAATCTACACCCGTGCACTGACTCTAACCCTTCCCCCTAAACATTCTAGCTCATCATGAGAAGTTATTAAAGAGATGTGTAGACAAATAATGCCCAGTTTCCTTAAATCTCCTTGACTCTTTGGAAGACAGGAGAGAGTTGCTTATATTCACTACACTATATATCCAGCACAGGTTCATCGTGTACACTTGGATCTTGAATAGAACTTCTATTTTGAATAGAACTAATTTCATTCTGGCTTTTATTTTTATGTCAATCAATGTAAGAGACTCTCAACTGGTCCTTTTCACTCATTCTTCTCCAGCTTTCCTTTGTCAACACAATTCTATCTTCTCTGAATGTTCCTCTCATCTTTCACACTTTTATGTAAGAAGTTTACCCTTGAGGACTCTAGTTCTCCTGTGGCACTCTTCACTGTTGGCTGACAACCCCACCCCCGACCCCAACTCCCTCTCTTCCAAGTCTCAAGTACCACCAGCTCTAAGTGTGAGATGAGAGATTTTCTTGGTCCTTGCTGCCAATTTCAGACTGTTTCTGACACTTCTTTCTGATACTGTCCAGCATGAGTCTGATGTTAATTATTTTTATTAGTTTGTTATTATTTTATTAGTGTTGTGTCATTGTCTTCTGCTATGTTCATCTACCTCCTTTCACCTCATTTTCAACCGTAGGCAACTTGTAGATCATTGTTACTATACTAGTACCATTCTATTAACTCTTGGTAATTTCAATAGAAAAATATGTGCTCTATAATCAGCCTAGCCTCTCTATGCTTCTACCTGCTCAATCACTTACCCCTGCAATATCTTCTCATGAGTCTCCCTGGCAACCAGTGTTTTTCACACACTTCCCAATCTGTTACCATTCACTAACTGCAGTAAATTATTCTTACAGCCATAATTGTGGTACATGACTCGCCACTTATTTTGTGCCTGTATCTGTTAAATTGCTCACGGTTAAAGAAAACACATGACCATGCTGATGAAGTTTAAATTCTTGGCCATAGACCTCAAATGAGTCCATACTACTGACTTCAGCCATGCTCTATACTGGTCCTCAGGTACATCTCTGTTCTTCTAGAATATGGTTTTTTATTGTCTTCCTTCTCATTCATCTTCTAACATCTCCTCATCCCAGATGGTGACCTTAATATTTTATGGAAGAACTTAAGGAATGAGTAGGGAATTTCTACAGATTCTCGTCTACCCACCTAACTACCATCTGTACTGGTCTCTTCTTCACACTTACCATAATGAACGACCACTCTCTATCTAGTCTGTCTTCCCACTTGGTAACTAAATGAACAATTCTTCCTGTGAGTTCTACACAGCCATTTTTAATTACCCAGCAATTCCTTTCATCATACGAACACGCACTTATCTTTTTATTAACTAAATAGTATTTCTTCTCAATCCGTTCTCTCACAAGTAGCTACTACTCCATGTTGGGTTTTTTTTCCCCTACTGCAGTGGCTCTTAAAGTATTGGTCTATTCTTGCTGTAAATATTTTCCTCCCTCCCTTCCTCCCTCTCTGTCTTTCTTCCTTTCTTTTTTAGTAATCAGGTTTCTTTGGCCCTTCTCCCCACAGTGTGCAGATTATAAAATACACTGGTCAAATCTGAGTCCTTATGTCACCTGAGCTACTAGAAGAAGTGGACACATTTGACATCTCCTTCTCCTTTCATATAATTTCTTAGCAGCTTGCCGACCTCAATAGTGTCTTCATTGTGCCCGCCGTGACTTGCCCTTGCCAGTTACACCTCATGGGTGGTATCCAAGGAAGTTGTTGAGTCTCCTTTTTTTTTCCCCTGATCCTGTTTTGTAATATCATCCAGTCTTTTTTTATTTTTAATGTTTATTATCACACGTTAGTTATACATAACAATGGGTTTGATTATATTGTCACATTTGTGCATAGTTGATCTTGAACGTAGTCACCCCTCTTTACTATTTTGTCACCTCTCATCACTTTTGTCTCCCTTTCCTTTTCCGCACTAGTAATTATTAGGTTTACTTTATCTATTGACATGTGCCTGGCCTGTGTCTTTGTAGTGTCTATACATGTGTGTGTTCAAGTGCACCTATCTGTGTACACCAATAGAGCCCAGAAGAGGATGTCCGATACCATAGAGCTAGAGTTCTAGACCATCACAGGACTCCAGCTTGTCACATGGGTGCTAGGATCTGAACTCTAGTCCTCGGGGTTGTGCAGGAAATGGTCTTAATCACTGAACTATTTCTCCAGTCTCAACTTTGTGGTTTCAATGATTCACACATCATTGACTCTGTTTACACATCACTCCAAATCAAGATTTCTCCCTCCCACATACACCATTAGATGTCTGAATTCAACTTTTTACTTTATTTCTTGATTTGTATGACTAACAATTATTTCACATTTAACATGTTTAAGACTGAGATCATGATTTTATCCGTACTTTCTCAAAATGGCTCCATCCATAGCTGTTTCTGACTCATCTTGACTGTAAGCCCAGCCTTGCAGTTGCTTAGGACATCTGAATCATCCCCAAAATTTCTGTCATATCCCACATCTAATCCATACAGAGACATAATTCTACCACCCGGATATATCAGAGTCAGACTTCATCATCATCTGTACAATCTCCACATGGATCAAGCCGCCATGATTGCCCCATAACTGTATTGTTACAGCAGCTCCTGGTTCCCCCCTGCTTTCTCTCTTTATGTCTGTTCAAAGCCCAACACCTGCAGTCTTATGATCAAGCAGGTTTTGTCCTCTACTCAAAATCCCCCAGTGTCTTTTCATCTAATTCAGAGAGGTCAGAGTCCTAACAAGAGCTTGAATTTGGAAAGTTATTTGATCAAGTACTCTGCTAGCTCCCCTGAACTCCAACGCTTCTCATTTTGCTCCAACTGTATGTTTCCCTATTTGTCTTTCCTGGAGCATGTTAGTGTATTTCTGTTTCCATGGCTTTGCATGAAGTACCCTTTCCTCAATATCTTTGTGGCAAGCTACTTTATTTCTTCAAAGCTTTGCTCAAATATTGCCTTTAATGAGGTCTCTGCTTGGTGCCATAATTTAAATATAGCCTCCTGTCCCATCTCCTCTGTATACACTTCCAATTTTCCTTGCCCTCTTCTATTTCCCGTTTGCTACACCCCATTAATTTCTCAGATGCAGTCTAATTCGTTTGCTCTGTGCATTGCTTATTGCCTAATGCTTCCTTGTAGAATAAAATCTCCATGAGACCAAGGTTCTTTCACTTGCCAATGCTGTGCACTTAACAAAGGCACATAGCATTACCTCTTGTAGATTCTAACCTGGGAAATCTTAGATATTAGTTAATCATGTTAAGTTTTCCTCTGCTCAGACACAGTTCTGTACTCTAGAAAGAAGATTCAATTTCTAGGTAGTAGACAAACTGTTGTTTTTGTCTGTTTTGTTTTGGTGTTACAAAGTACCAGAGACTGAGTAGTATATAAAGAAAAGAGCTTGGTCTGGCTTATGATTCTAGTGGATGGAAGGTCCAAACAACACACTGCCAATGTCCTGTGAGGGTCTCCAAGCTACATCACAATATAGCAGAGAAGTAAAAGGAAATGCACAGGTGTAAATAGCACAAGCGGAGATCCCAGCCTCATGTTAAAACAGTCCACTCATGACAACTCCACGAATTTGAGAAAACCTGACCCTTATCAGAGAGAGAACATTAATCCATTCATGAGAGTGGCAGTTCTTCCCTCCAATTGGCCTCACCTCTTCAAAGTTCCACTACCTTATGACACCACACTGGGGTTCAATATTCTAGCACATCAGGCTTTGGGAAATAAACTATGTCCCAAACATACAAAACTATTAAGGGCTTAAAAAAAACATGTACTGAGCTACCATATTACCTATTCATTTTGGAAATATTGAATACTATAGAAGATATAAGTTGATCCCTAGCAGACCTGATAGTTCCCATAATATTTGTAGTGACGTCTGTCTACCAAATGCTATGTCAATCAGAACTTGAATGGTAAATCTTTTTCTTTTTTTAACCTTAAATCCTTACATTGTCATGTAGTACATTTATGGAAAAGCATCTACCTTCCTGTGTTTCATTAAGTACATATAACTACTTATAAATCCAAGGTGGAAATGTTATAAATTATGAAAAGACACAGCTAATAAAGCATCAGTTAGTACAGAACATTATGTAATCTATAGGTAATGATGTCCCTCAGGTCAAGATATGATAAAAGTTAGATATTAAGAAAGACAATCAGTGAAATGTTTTTTGGGATTCCACTTGTTGAACTGAGACCCACCAGACAGCACATGTAAAGTAGGTGAGATGGAGCCACAGAGTGTTATCTAAATCACCAGCTGTTCTCTTCCAGGATTAGGTGCTTCCCAAGACAATTTTCCATTAGTTGATTTGACACTGTAGATCATATCTATGCTCTAAGTGAAATGATCAATTATGTGTTCTTCATGGTTCTCTTCATGGGGCTGTGGGGCTTATATCAAACTGCCCATTAAGCTGGGCATGATAGCACATACCTATAATCAGTCTATTATAAGCTGAAAATGCATCTGCATTTACTTTATTGCATTACTCCCAACCTACCAGAGCACCCTGATTTAACCAGAGCACCATGATTTAGCACCACAGCACACTGTAGACAGAGTCCTTTACTTCTTGGCTACGTTGCTGACTCAGATCTGTGCTCACAGTCACTGCCCAGCATCAAAGGAATTATCCTGAGAATATTGTCATCCTGAGAAAACATTAAAATCCAGAGCTTGATGCCTGTCACTTCACAGCACTGTAAATGTAATCCACCCTAAACCAGGGACCAAATGTGAAATACTACACAAAATGTGTGAAGTCCTCATCCAGTTCATCACAGTGATAAAGTATAGCAAATATAGGAAAATATGTATTCCCTTAGTTACAGACAAAATGTTGATAGTTATTAAATTGGTATAATAGTCTTTTGAAAAATAAGGGAAACATTTTAATATACAATTAATTAAGAAGATAATGGTTTAAAGGGACAGGTATATACTATAGTTGGTAGAGTTCTTGCCTACCATATACAAAAGCCGGGTTTAAACCCCAGCCCCACATAAACCGTGTGTAGTGGTGCCCAACTGTAACCTCAGTTTTGGGGAAGTAGAAGCAGGACAATCAATCAAAGCCAGGTTGGCTGTAAATGAATGTGAGTTTGAGGCCAAGGCTGGATACAAGAAGCCCTGTTTCATGGTATTTTAAAATTGTATTTATTTATTTTATTTGTATAAGTTTTTGTTTTTGTCTGAATGTATGTTCCTGGTGCCTGCAGAGGCCATAAGTGGGTGTTGGATCCCTTAGGACTGGAGTTACAGACAATAACTGCCATGTGGGTGCTGGGAATTAAACGCTAGGTCTTCTGTAAGAGCAGTCAGGGCTCTTAACTGCTGAGCCATCTCTCCAGCCTCCTCCTTCTCTTCTTCTTCTTGTTCTTCTTAAGATTTTGTTTTCTTTTAAATATAAAATTTTGTTAATTTTTTAAGACTTAGATGTAATGTATTTTGATAATATTCACCACCCACTTCCCCTAACTCCTCTTAGATCCACTCTCCACTTCCCATCTTTCCACCTTCTTTTGCTTTGTTTGGTTTTAACCCATCATGACCAGTTTCTACTATCCATATACTCATGGATCAGTGGCAATCCACTGGACTGTGATCAACTTACCGAGGGCTACACTAATAAAGAAATATAATTTTTCCTTCTTCAAAAATCATTAACTGTCAAACTCCTCAGTTAGGGAAGGGACCTTGGGAATCCCTACTGCTTTATACTGGGATGTTGACTGGCTTGATTTTGAGCAGGTCTTGCTCAGGCAACTACAGCTACCATAATCTCATGAGTGTAACAGTTCTACCACATCCAGAAGACAAGAATCCATTTTTTTTTAAGAAATAAAAAACAACAACACAAAGAATGGTTGGTCACTGAATGTATTAGTAATAGTGGTTGAACAGACTAAAGCATTGTGTTTTCTCTGTAGACACCACCTTACAGAAAGAAAGTCAGGAAGGAAATCCACCCCCAAGCCAGAGTCAGGAACCTCTGAAACCCATGGAGAATGTATCAAGACCTATCCATAATCCATTAGTTTTAAAAACTAACTTTGAAGAAGAGGAGGAGGAAGAAGAGGAACAAAATGGTTAGTAACCCTTTTCTTGGATTACAATAAACATGTAAAAACCCACAGTATTTTCTTGGATTACAATACATATGTAAAAACCCACAGTATTTTCTACATACTCCTCAACAATTAGAGGCTTAAGATACAACATACATACCAGATTTTGTTGAGAAAATACTAATACTATTAAAGAAGTAAATTTTATTTTTTAATTTATTCTATGTCTACATATGTTTATGCTTCTTTGAACTAAGAGGTTTTGTCGTATGATGGCTGGGAGACATATGTCATGTTTAATTAAGCGCATGTACTTACAGAGCTACAGATAGCCTCATAAGAGACAACCGCTGTGACATTGATGTACATACGTCTATGTCTCATAACATTTGCTCCTTTGACTTTTAAGGATCCAGGGAGTAACTTGGAATTTAAAGTACTGTCATCTATAGCATCCCTGATATTCTGTAGAGAAGTGTGGACAGAATTAGGGCCCATGTGTTCTGCATCATGGTCCTTCCCTTTTCCCCCATATCATCACAGCACAGTGGAGCCATTCATATGAACTCCAGATGAACACCTGAAAATGCAAATTTACTTTGTCTGTGCCCTGGAATGCATCTCTCTGTGGGTACCAATGGTCATAGCTTCCGTGCTTAGGAATACACAGAAGTCTTCACTGTTCTTTTTTCCTGTTATCATTTCTTCCTCTCTCGTGCCCACATGCTCTACCACACAGCATCTCAGCGAGTCTGTGCTTTCAGCTTCTCCTTTCAGGACATAGATCATAAAATATATAATTTCTCTTTGATGATTCTTTGAAATACTAAACATGGAAGCATTTTGAAATATGAGTTTGTTCTGATTTATTTATTTATTTATTTATTTATTTTACTTCAAACATTAGACGAAGAACAGTCTATCTATGAAAACAATATTTGGGATTTTTCTTTCTGATTTATAAATTTTCAGATTATTTGAATTTGGGACAATTTAATTTTTAAAAAATATATCCTATAGATGCTTCTAGTTTATGGACAAAGACACCTGAAGAAATTGAAGAGAAAAGAGCAATAAAGGAGATGTGTTATAAATCTGGTAAGAAATCTAACAATTGTGGAATTTTCAATGGTTGATATGCTCCACATGCTAACTATTCTCTTCTCACGGGAGTTTAGGTGAATACTATAGATTCCATGCTCCTCCAGACATGTCATCATCAAAAAGCGTAGCTTCTACACCGGAAAAGGAGTTAGAAAAGCCTTTGGAAAATGGCAGTGAATTGCAGGAAGGTAAGAATCAAGATGGTAATATTCAAGGTGACGTATAAGAGATACTTAGTGAATAGACCCTGAATTATTTAGTGCAGTGTACACTAGAGCAGGATTAAATAATAAATAATACATCTGGTTTGTGAGTGAGAAGGAAGCTTTTTATCGGATGACCCAAATTTCCTATGGAAGGATGCTGTTAATATAATGATGCTTCCCCAGAGGAGCCGCCAAATGAACAGACTTCACAGAGACAGGCGACCCTCACACGCCACACAGGCATTCTGTAAATAACGTGCCTTTCTGTGTCAGTGGTAAATCTTTCTGTGAGATAGAGCTCGCTGTTTTATTTTGAGTGGAAAGGGTAACCCAGGTCAGTATGGACAAAAGTGAGATGGCGAAACGATGTGAGTGGAAGAACGCGTCTGTTGAATGAATGTCTGTTCTGTGTCAAGCAATTTTAAGGCAGTTTCGATGGACAAGTCCTAGACACTCTCTTTCATGATGCGTTTCTTCTGAGCAAGTCTGAGTTTGCTTCTGGTCAGCACCTTGTCCTTGAAGGCAAGACAAAGAGCGGTGTATTGTGTATAGGAAAGCAGGAACTTAAAGAAAAGTCCATGAGTGTTAAAAGTTCATGTAGGTTTCCTGGTTTCAGAGTGAGCTTGCATACATATTGTAGCAATAGAAGAGAGTGTCATTGCTCCCTGATCTCTAGGGCATAGGAAGGAGGGAGGGCACACAGAGAGAGGAACTAGCAGAGAGAAGGGAGAACGGAGAAAAGAGATGAGGATGGCTGAGGATGACCGGAGGGATCCAGAGCAGAGCATCTGTGCCGCCCTGACTCTGTGTGGCAAGATGTTTAAACAGCTGACAGAAGGTGGCAGCAATAGACCATCAGAAGGCGGAGCAGACTGCAGCCTGTACTAACTAGGTGGGAGAAACCTCAAAACGGGCAAACAAAAACAAAAGACAAAGTTACCAGTCAAAATTCAAAAGGGAAGATTGTAAAAGAAGTGATGCACACACTTGTATACATATAAATATTGCCTTGTATTGCTTTCAGAAAGTTAATTCCTGAACTCCCCGATCACTTCCAACAGTGGATCTCAACCCTCCTAATGCTGCGACCCTTTAATAACAGTTCCTCACGCTGTGGTGACCCCCAACCATAAAATTATTTTTTTTTTGCTGCTGCTTTTTAACCATAATTTTGCGACTCTTATGAATGATAATGTAAATATCTGTGTTTTCTGATGATATTAGGCGACGGCCCCTGTGAAAGGGTTGTTTGACCCCAAAGGAGTCGTGACCCACAGGTTGAAAACTCCTGATTTAGATGGACAGCAAATGTTAATATTTTACTACTTCTGGGTTTTTACTTCGTGTTAGAGTGAGTGTGAAGACTACATTACTATTTTCTGAACTTCTGCAAGTGAAGATATGGTGTTCTATGTTCTTACTCAACTGCAGCATAAATGTTAACATCAGGGAACTTCCTCTGAAACAGTGTTATTGTTTACGGGTTCCCTCCACAAATTTCACCAGCTAGGCCTCTGATATCCACAAAGTGAACTTACTCTTTTTCGGCATACTATCCAGTCCAGAATCTCACACTGCTTTAGGCTGCTGTGTATCTCTTCATTCTGAGGTCAACAGCTTACTTTCAAAGTAGGTTATTTGGATATGTACAATGACATTTAGAGAATAATTATCAAGTATCAGTAATAATGACTCTAATGCTGTTTGCTCAATTAATCACGAAGAGATGGAAACAAAAGAAATATTTCAAATCCACTACAATAAAACACCAGATAAACTAAACATATTACACTCATACAACAGTGTAAGATTGTTTAAACCTCTCATTGCCATTTAGTTACCGATCCAAAAAAAGGACAAACTACTGCTTTTTTGTCATTTACCAAAATTAGCTTGAAATAAATGCGCTTATCTATTGTTCACCAGATCTTTATGCAAATTGTGTATATATTAGTGTCTAAGCTACTTAACTGTCGCCATGAATTCTTTCACAATCTTGTTTATAATGTAAAGGTGGCTGGAGTGACTTTTTATTTCTTCCATTTCTAGGGGATGGTCTCACAGTTCCAACAAAGTTTAGCCTCTTGGACAGGCCGGGCGAGGCAAAAACATCACTGGATAGGAAACCAAGGACTGACATTGCTACTTTTGAAAATGGAGGTGAGCAAGATGGTTCCAAATGTGTTACTTCTGGAACTGAGGTTTTGTCCTTAGTTGTTTTCTTCTTCTTCTTCTTCTTCTTCTTCTTCTTCTTCTTCTTCTTCTTTTCTATTTCCTGTTTGATGCAAGGTTTGGAAATACCTCATAAAATAAGATGCTCTGAAAGGCTGGCATCTGTACCATATGCCTTAAAAGAATTTACACTCCATGCAGAGGGCAAGATATTCCAGTTTCCATACCATTATGAGAAATCTGGTGGGGATGTGTGTGTGCTCAACTTCAGGATATAATTCAGATATTAAGCACATGCATTTCTATACTACCACAGAGCCAAGTGCAGGAGCTGTAAGAGCTAATCAGTGGTAAGTGTAAGAGCTAATCAGTGGTAAGCTTGAGCCAATCGGCCATACAGTTCGTAATTAATATAAGCCTCTGTGTGTTTACTTGGGTCTGAGTGGCTGCGGACCAGGCAGGACACAGGAAAACTTTCAGCTACAAGACAGGGGTGGGGGGTGGTGTGTGTGTGTGTGTGTGTGTGTGTGTGTGTGTGTGTGTATATGTTAATAAACACTTATAGAAAGTTATGGCAGTTATATTCAAGTATATGTATCATTTACACCAAAACATACATTATCATTGTTTCTCATAGCTTAAATATTTTAAGACTATTGGTCATTAGAGTATAAGAAAATCTCTCCTCTGTTAGAAATGCTAATTTCTTGAGAAGATGTAGACACCTTTTTCTGATGCAGAAAAAAGATTGACAGGAAGAATATATGTCAAAGAAGAGAGGAGGCTGAGAAAAGTGCCAATATATACCATCAAGGCTGGAGCACGTTGGAGATGCTCTCCACAGGCCTGATTTTCACCTGTTTTCAGCCATTGTCTTCAGTCAATCTTTTCCCCTTGTGCTAATTTAAGTTTTTCTTCCTTCCTTCCTTCCTTCCTTCCTTCCTTCCTTCCTTCCTTCCTTCCTTCCTTCCTTCCTTCCTTCCTTCCCCTCTTTCTTCCTCTCTTTCTCTCTTTCTTTCTTTCTTTCTTTCTTTCTTTCTTTCTTTCTTTCTTTCTTTCTTTCTTTCTTCTCTTTCTTTCCTTCTCTGTAGATGAAATTCTAAATGTTCCTATTAAATAAAAAACATGGAGCCAAATGTAGGAGTGAAAGCCTTAGATCAGGGAAATAGTGAGAGCCACCATCCACCTACCTCACTGACTCTGCAGCTTCCAAACGCCATGACTTCCTGTCTACCCAGGCTTTTATTGCCTTGCTGTTCTGCCCTCTCATTGGCTCTCTTAACCCAGCTACCTTACTTTCTCTTTCTATACAGCTCTGTCACTTTCTGTCTGTCTGCACAGACCTCCAGGTCTCTATGGTTGGTACTGGGATTAAAGGCATGTGTCACCACGCTTGGCTCTGTTCCCTAGTGTGGCCTTGAACACACAGGGACACTGCCTGATAAGTGATAGGATTATGGGTGTGTGCTACCACTGCCTGACTTTTGTGTTTAATTAAAATGACTTGCTATTTCCTCTATCTCTAGGCAAACTTTATTTATTAACATGCAAATAAAATATCACCACATTTCTCTCTCTCTCTCTCTCTCTCTCTCTCTCTCTTTCATTCTTTCTCTCTCTCTCTTTCCTTCCTTCCTTCCTTTCTTTCTTTCTTTCTTTCTTTCTTTCTTTCTTTCTTTTTCTTTCTTTTTTTCTCTCTCTCTCACTCTTTCTTCCTCTTCTTCTTTCTCCCCTCCTCCTCCTCCTCCTCCCTCCTCTATATCTTCAGTAGACTCAGTGTTATCATTGGTTGCTTTGAAGAAACAAGTTCTCTCTAGCGAGAGAAAGAGCGAAGCTGACATTTTATACTTGGGCAAAATATTACTAAACCATCTGGCTTTCTGGGTTGGGAAAAAGTTATTTTCAGTCATTGATGAACTAACCCTTTCATGTAAAACATCAGCTTCCTTCATATACATTTCTTGCTTCCTTGAGACTTAGCAAGTGTGAGAATGACATTGCACTTCCATTATTCTTTCTAATAATACTGTGAATAATTAACTGTTTAACAGCAGTACTGGAGGATGTTAAAGCTCTCAGTCATCTGGGAGAGGGGGTTCCTGAAATAATGAATCTTGTTGATTCTCCAGCTACCAAAATAGTCTTTGTTCAATTACAAACATTCCCGGGGTCTCTGTATACGCTAAATTGATAATCTGAGTCTTCTAAATAGTTGATAGAACATCTTGAGAGGAAAAGTGGTACATTTTACAAATGTAGCTAGTGAGTCCATATTTAATTTAAACACATGAAACATTGTTTCTAGCTTTATCATTTTTAATGTCTTCTTGAACTTTGAATTTATTGAAGCATGCTACTCTGAGGTACATAGCTTCGGAAAAAAATTCCACATGCAGACCCATCCGTGTAGCTGTATTTTTATGAACTTATTGGCTACTTTGACAAACTCTTTTGTCAAGTTCTGTTATATCCCAATACCACTTCCATCTGCGTTTTATTATCAGTCACTAAGGGACTAGCAAAGGCAATAATTACGCCTCATTGATAACCATACTCTGATCTTTGCCCCCACAGTTTAGTTTTACATATTTAATTGCTATTTAAATGGAAGTGTACAGTTTGGGTCCCTTCAGTTTGAGTATTTTAGTTTAGTATTTAAGTTTAATTGTATGAGATAATGTCCACATTGCTGATTGTTGCAGTAGCTCTTTGACACTGCTGTTTAAATTTCATACATATACATAGATATGCATATAAGGAAATAGTGCATATATGTATTTATATGTACCTATTTAAAAACATTCTGTATGTGCATGCATTTCTTTCTGAACACACACACACACACACACACACACACACACACACACACACACATACACACACAAGAGGGGGTGGGGTGGGGGAGGAAGGATTCCCATTATTCCCAGCAGCTGTAAAGACGGCATGAACATTGAATGAGCAAATATTAAGCTGTCTATGTTTTTACAGAGAAAATGGAGTCTGGAAGCATTAGGTGACTCTGCTCAGGCTGTGTCACTCGGCAGGTGCCAGTGTTAGGATTCAGATCCCTTGCAGCTTCTCTTGCGTTAAAGAGATGGCACAATGCTGCGTTGTCCTCCTGAAAGTCCCATCCTGTGGCCATCTCTGCATGAAAACACAAGCAGAAATGCCGAGCATATCACCTTGCTGGAGGAGTGTGTGCAGCTGAGAATTCTAATTTCTCACCACTCTATGTGGTGTTTTTGAAAAGTACCAGCAGTGCCAACAATAGACATCGTTTCTACCTTGTGGCTCTTCTGTTGGCTAGCTTGTGATACCTCATTTTAACTCACATTTCCCTGATGACTAATGACATTGAACACATTTTCAGGAGCTTATTGTCTAGCTTGACTTCTCTTTTTGTCTAGTTCTATCTTGATACCACTTAAAGTTCACTTTTTATTATGAATTACTCTAGAGACAACTGGATCCTTCCTGGTGACCCAAAGTCTGTCTTGCTAATGCTTCTTCTTTGCCTCCCCCAGCCACTTTAAATAAAATTCTACCTTCTCTCTGTCTGACCTTTTAAAGAATTTCCCATCTTTTTTTGGGGGGGTGGTAATAGTCATGTTACTATTTTTTTTCTTCCTTGCTGTTTTACAATACTTAGATCATTTTCAATTTCCTCTGGTTTTGACAAACATTTGAGTTTCTGAGTTTCTTAGTATACCTTTTCAGTTTTAATTAGATGCTGGACATTGCAAGTGAAATACTACATAATGTCTGGCTGAAGTTGTTTTCCCAGAAGCTTCTCTGTGGGCAGCAAGAGCACTCGCTGTGAGGTGTGACTTTGAGGCTTTATTGAAAGGGACATGGTGGGTGATGTATTGTTTGTCCTGTCTTTCAAGTTACAGTGGCCATTCCAAAGACA
Source organism: Peromyscus melanophrys (assembly GCA_902168415.1). Lineage (NCBI taxonomy): Eukaryota > Metazoa > Chordata > Mammalia > Rodentia > Cricetidae > Peromyscus > Peromyscus melanophrys. The sequence continues at coordinate 21,476 of CABHPR010133027.1, forward strand.
AGACAGTCCCTGCTAAGGCACAGTCTTTCTGGCTTTCAACTGAGAGCTCACTTGGTTTAGTCATTAAGATCTCTCTACCCTAGGAAGGCTTAAACTCCAGATTTTGCCTCCCAAGCAGTGCACAGCTGTTGAAACCTCCAAAGAGGGTTGGAGACTCTTAAGGCTATTTTTTTCAGTGATACTTTTTTATTGTTTGAGGGTTCCATAAATACATACAATGTCTTTTTTATAAAACCTACCCTGATTTGCTCCTTTCTAGTTCCTTTACGTTTGCCCACACCACACTTTTCATCCTAGCTTCGTGTGTCCTTTCTGAAAACTCACTGAGTCCACTTGGTCTGCTCGTATGTGCATGGGTGTAGGACTGTCTCTTGGAACATAGGTAGTAGCGCTCTCGGATCACATCCCTGAAGAAAACTCACTCCCTATACCTCAACAGCTTTCACTTCGCGATAGTTCCTCAGCTAGGGGTCGGACTTCATGAGCCCCTCTTTCATCCATGCTGGGATCTTGGTACAGGCCTTGGGCATGCGGTCACAGCTTCTGTGAGTGAGTGTGTGTGTGCCCAAGGGTGCTGCCATGTCAGGCAAATATTGTTTTACTGTGGACATCCACAACCTCTTCCTTTCACAATTGTATTTCCTGCTTTCACATGATTATCGCTGAGCCTTGGGTTGAGGGAGTATGATACAGATGTCACATTCAGAGCCGAGCACTCTACCATCTCCAATTTTTTCCCTGTCAACTACTTTTGAGTCTCTGTGTTAATCTCCATCTACTGAAACACAGACTCTCTCTCTCTCTGACTCTCTGACTCTCTGACTGACTCTCTGTCTCTCTCTGTCTCTCTCTGTCTCTCTCTGTCTCTCTCTGTCTCTCTCTGTCTCTCTCTCTCAAACTTGTAATGAAGACTGAGAGCTACACTAATCTATGGATATGAATATAAGAATGTTGAAAGGGCAGTTTATGACTTTATCCATTAGCAGAAGGATAGTACTAGGTTCTCCGCTAAGTCCTGTGGCACAGCCAACCATGGTTTTGGGCCCTGTTAACTGTACAAGGCATGAGTTTTGTTTTATGGGGTGCTCTTTAAATCTGATGAGAAAGTGGCTAGCTACTCCCATACCATCTGTGCCACCATTTCACCAGTTGGCAAGCCTTGCCAGGCAAACCTTTGCAGTGTATAGGGCTTACAGCTTGGTAAGACTAATGATACTTTTCTTCCCTTGTATTGTACAAAGCACCACCACCCCCAGCACTATGAAAGCTAGCCAACATAAGCTTAATTTCTTAATGTCTTATGATCTTTAGCCATAGGATCTTACATCAAGTTCTGGGGCAGGAGGGGGGTAACCAAGACCTATTGCCAACAATGTCTTGGTAGGATCAGTGATCTCTCATAGACCTACAGCTCATAAAGAGGGAACCCATACCTGGCATTGAACTTTTTACTTGATAACTTATACATTATCCTCTAGCTATGTGATAACTCTGTTTAAATTCTTTTTACATATGTATGTATGTATGTATGTATGTATGTATGTATGTATGTGTATAAGTAAATATTTTATGAAGCTTATTCATTAATTCATCTCTATATAGCTTTTTCAAAGGTCTTTAATGTTATTGATTCCTCCTCACGTTCATTCCTCTACTCTGCCCTCCATTTCCTACCAAATTTAACTCTTCCTGTTCCATTATGCTCCTTTTCCCTTTCATAACATTTAAGTTCCATTTCCAACCACCTTCCCTTGAAATCGACTTCCCACCGTCTCTTACTAGTCATGTGACTTCTTTGAGTACTCAAATTAAAGATACATGTCTAAATGTCCATATCTGTGAAGGTAAGCATCACATGCTTATCTTTTGGGAGTGTGAGCTACCTCCCTTAGAATGATTATTTCCAGCTTGGTCCATTAACCTGGGGATTTCAATGCATATACCTACAACATTTTCACACATGATCCATTAATTCATTTATGGCTATTTTCATTTGTATTGTGAACAGAGCAGCTATGAACACTGATGAGCAAGTATCGATGGAGTAGTATACTGTGTATCTGGGGTATATTCCCAGTGATAGCACAGATGAATCATGTAGTCGAGCTATTTCTAGCTTTGGTGAGAAGCATCCATAATGGTTTTCAGAGTAGCTGCACCATTTTGGAAGGCACCTGTGTTAACTACTATACAACTAGTATGGCTGCACTATTTTGTACTTCTCTCACCCATGGACAAATGTTCCATGTTCCCCACATCCACATCATCATCGATCGTAATTTGCTTTTGTGATCGTAGCCTCTCTGAAGATGTTATGATCTAGATTTCTAGATTCTCACTTTATAGACATCAAGTGAGTGAGTTAGAAATCCAGGTTTGTATCTAGAGAAGGAGACTTCTGTGGTGGGTCTTCCTCTTTTAGATTTCCCTCTCAGGTTCAGACTTTCTACACGGGCTCAGAATTTAAACTCTTTCTTTATAGTCTAGTTGACAGGTGATGTCTTGTTGGAATGAATCAGAAATACTGTCGTGAGAGTTGTGATGACTGTGGTACTTCATTCCTTAGACAAAAGTCAGGAGACTGTAGACACAATGTATTCTTGTGTGCCTCTACTCTTCTTACCCTTGTGTGCCTCTACTCTTCTTACCCATTGTAGGGCTGAGCATTGGGGTGCTGACCAGTCAGTTAATTTCAAGTATTTTATGACTATTTTTGGCAGAAAAAGTATGCCAGTACAAGCTGTAGCAGAAATCAGAATTCCTTCTGAAATTTTTATTATTTGTTTTATGTAAACTTCATGAGGCCAGAAAAGGATATAATTACTATAGCTAAATGAAAACATAATGACTGGTAGACATACATCAGCAAATACCTGAAGAATATATTATTACATATTTACATGCATTTAATGACCAGGTGAATAGAGGCATGTTTACTGAATTTACTGATTATGGAAATCAATGTATTGAACATGGAAGCTATCTCTATCTGGATAGCAAATAGTGTTTTTACATCTAGGTTCAAGACATGAATAATAGGTAGAATTTTTCTTCAAATGGGGAAAAACTTCACATACGATATAATTTGTGTGAGGAGCCTTTTTTTACCCATTATGTTTCAAAATGATTCAGTAATGTGTTCTTACTGCTAAACTATGGTAAACATGCACTGAATTAGTAGTCAAAGTTGTAGTAGGAGAAAGAGATTAGGGAGATAATAAAATTTGATAAGTCATTTAAAATACTCAAGAGAGGCTCTGCTACACAGAAAAGTGCTTCATATGTGTCGGCTATTATTATATCATTATTACTGTGTCTAATTTGTTTTTATTTAACTAGTTATTTTTATTTAAAAGTTTTTGAAAATTTCATGCGAGACCTGCATCTTCCATTGTCCCATTTCCTCCTCTGTGTCCCCTCACTCCTTCACAAGTCCAGGACTTATTTTTCTTTATTATTGTTTTACACACACACAAACACACGTATGTATGTAGATGTGTATGCATAAATACAGCCTGCAGACTCTACTTCCTGTTACTCGTATATACATATGTTTATGGCTGACCTCTTGGAATTAGATAACCTACCAGAGGCCTCATCTTGGAGAAGACTGAGAGTTTCCCTCTCTTAGCAGCAATTAATTACCTGCAGCTCTTTATCTAGAGGGGGGCTAGCCTTGTAAGATTTTCCCCATCTGTCTTGATATGACAACTGGTACTGTCAATGTGCAGGATTTATTTAAGCGACCATGTTGTTGATGTTGACGTTTCCTGAGTGCAGTTTCGCTGTCATATATAGAAAATACTGCTAGCAAATATCCTGGTCCTCTGATGCTTTACATCCCTCTTCCATGATGTCCTCTGAGCCTTAGGTATAAAGGTTATGCTAGAGATAGATTTGTGGCTGGGGACCCCACCATCAGTTGTTCTCATCATTTTGACCAGCGTGGCTTTCTGTAATGGTCACTGTTTGCTGTAAAAAGAAGCTTATTTGATGAGAGGTGAGAGCTGTACTTATTCATGTATAATAAGTCTTAGGATACAGTTAAGAACTATACTGGTTTAGGAAAGTGGAAAAAGTAGGTTCCATGACTTCTCCAGGCACAGATATTTGGCTAGGTTTTCAGTACCAGGCATGAATTCCCTCCTATGAGCAGGACTTAAATCCAATTAGATGATTCATCTTTGCAAGATGTAAGTCACTATCATTCCAGGATATAAGTCACTATCGCACCCCTGGGGACATCTTGTTGTGTGTCTTTTTCACAGGTTATTCCATAACTTTTTTTTATGTTCTCTTTACTTTTGTTACACTGGGGCTTGAGATACAACTAGAACCTTGTGCCTGTTAGGTGAGGGCTCCTCAACTGAGCTGCATCCTCATCTGAATATTATTTTCAAAAGGAGGTTACTAAGGGGCTCAAGAGATGGCTCAGTAGGTAAATTGGCAGGTAAGGATGAGGCCCCAAGTTCCAATCAGCAGAACCTACAAAGTCATATGTGGTATCATGTGTCTGAAATCTTTTGTGTGTGTGTGTGTGTGTGTGTGTGTGTGTGTGTGTGTGTGTGTGT
>CABHPR010133027.1:31463-47816 GCA_902168415.1 Peromyscus melanophrys
TGTGTGTGTGTGTGTGTGTGTGTGTGTGTGTGTGTGTGTGTGTGTGTATGCCTGCTCTTGCTTCCTGAGGCCTCAAGTTCACGATTTCAGTGGTCACTGTTTTTACAGAGGGCACTTTCTGGAGGCAAATGTAACTTGTTGTCTTTAAAATAAAATTAAAAATATATTTACAAAGTAGGTTATGTATTGTCTGCAATGTTAATTTTCTTTATTTTTTTTGAGATTGTATAATATAATTATATCATCTCTTCCTTCCCTTTCCTCCCTTCAAGGCCTCCCACAAACCTCTCTCTGCTCTCTTTCAAGTTTATGGCCTCTCCAAACATTAGTAAGACAGTGTGTTAAGTCACAGAAGAAAGGTCATGAAATACTGTATCCAGACACTGTTCTGTCTTCTAGATTAGCCTCATGGGATAGAGCCTTATTTGAGGAAATGAACAGTAAATTAAGAGATTTGTAACCATGCTTGCTGATCACTTAAGTGGGCTTAATAAACTCACTTGTATCCCTGTTGCCTTAGTTTTCAAATGGTAGAGGAAACACGTGGAGGATAATTCTTACTGCTGAGATATTTATAGCTTTAGAATGCTCTTGGAATATAGTTGTTTGAATTCAGCAATATTTGCTAGCAGTCTTCTTTTTTTTATTTTCTCAGATAAACATATGTCAACGTCATATAATGGTTCAGCCTGGCGAAGAAGAATTCCTTTTTCAAAAACATATTCAAAAACGGAAAAGATATATCCAGGTAAATATCCACTGGTGACTTTAATGTGCCATATAGTCCTGGAAATAAATTACAAGTTCTTAAGACAGATTTTAAAACATTTAAAATAAAAAAATTTCAAGATCATTTAACTACATATGAGACCTGGGGAGTTAGTAGTCCCCCAGTACAGTGGCAAGTTAATATTACTTTATTTCATGGTGTTCAGGTTCACCTATTTATGTGTTATCAGAAAACCATTTGATATTGTTTTTTCCTCTCCATCAAACATAGTAATTGTAATAATTACATGTGCTAAACTACTCTTTGCTATAATACAGTGCAAATATTTTGCATGAATAAGATATTCTCTCTTGCTGTATTTACCTTAGACAGATGTAGACTGATATAGGCTAGCAGTCCATGAATTTGATTGCCAAGGAGGTATCAAGTGACTGTATTCTCCCACTTGTTATACATTGTTCTCACCAAGGGAACAGGAATGTTGGGAATCTCAGATTAGACATTTGTTAGGGATCCTGACCACAGATAGGTCTTTGCTTAGAAATTAGTTACAGTGAATACAAATTACTCCTCAGACAACTGAATCTTTCAGAACAAATAATTCAGATAAGGACCTTGTATCTAAATGAATATCCTAGTATTTTTAAAATATTCTGATGCCATAAGCTTTTATACCAGGCCCTTCCAGAAGGTTCACATGAAGACTAGCCATTTTCCTTTCTCCAGAGTAAATGCCTTAGATGACACTTCTTAAAAACCTCATTTGACTTCAACTGTGAGTCAGTACCCAGAATCGGTATACAGTTATATTTTGGAGACAGCTCCTAGTTCCCCTCATTTTCCAAACCAAATTATGCTTCAAGAGAATATTGATAACAGTATTATTTAACTGACTGAATTTTCTCTTAACTTGAGCTGGATTGTCACGTGTGATCAAACATAATTTGAAAGGGAACAGAGGAGAGAGAAAACAAAAGTAACGATGCAATGAAAATCCTTGAAGGAACTTGGCATTCCGAAGTCACAGCTTTCCTTGCAATGGTTTCTGTCTGAGAGGGACGCATTTGGAATGTTAAGGATGTGCTCTGTGCCCTAATACTGTCATGATTGTTAATTTTGTACCCCAGTGGCTCCCTCCCCCAAACCGAACTGTTAGACAGCAGCAGGAGAAATATTTGGGGGATGGAGAAGTCCTTCAGAATGGGAGTGTGTACTACCTATGTGTAGTACAGAATCTAAGCACCCATGCCGGGCTACATTGTACTTCTCAGGTTCCGGGCATGGAGAAAAGCTCTGAAAAGAATGTCTCAGGGCCATGTGGTTAGGGGACAGGCAGGCCTCATCTCACATGGGAGGTTGAAGATTGCTTCTTGAGAGTTCTAAGTGTCAAGGACACATAGGAGGGCATCACACCGTCCTGTGGGAGACAGCCCTTGAAAAACAGAGAGATCACGGTGTGAATGCATGAAGTGTTCTGGCTACAAGTGAGGGGGTGAACTTCAGAAAGATATGTTTGTTGTTGAACTCCACTAGGGTGAGTGTGGCACTGAGCTATGCTCTCAACAGATGGCCTCTGACAGAGATGTAAATAGATACCAGCCCAGCATCCAGGGAGCAAAACCTTGTTCATGAAAGAATAATCTGAGAATCGACTGCAATGCCATCCCCTGGGAGTTCATTAGAAATGTAGAGTCTCTGTATTATTCCTGCTGTGGCAGGATCCCATCTTACCAACATGTCCAGGTGACTAGGGTGCACATTAAAGCTTGTGAAACCCTAGGCAGGTTAACTGGCTTAAGACCCAGCTACATCAGGTCTGTGGAAATTATATATTCTCTTTTTGGCTGCCACATGGCAGCTACCATTCTCCTTGACCCATCCCAGAAATTAGGAACAGCCACACAGAGTCTGGAGTTGGAACAAAACCCCAAGCAAAACCTTTAAATGTGACTGAATTTTGAAATCGAAGTGACTAAGAAATTACCAAATTCAATCAGGAAGAATGAGGACTTATATTTAAGTCTATATATTGTAAAATACTTTAAAAAATGAATAATATTTTATAAACTGCATGTATATTTTCTTACCTGCTTTTGATTGAGAAACTAGTAATGCCCCAAATTCATCCTTTCTGGTTGTTGTTGTCATCCTCAGAACGAAAAGAGAAAGATTAGCTTGTGCTTCTTCCCACACATATTCTTGCTAGGGCACAGAACAGCCATCGTGACATTTCCCAGTGGACAGATGGATTGCTGGAGGGAAGAAACAGAAAACACAAGCTGCCACTTGCCCCTTCCTCTGAGGCTCTGGCAGCCAAGACCAAGGAAATGTAAACCGACCCCAGGAGTCTTTTGGGAAAATGCTGCAGGATGTGTGGGTGCAGTGGGAGAGGACAGGAAAGAGCTGGTCGCCTATGAGGATCAGGGACACAAGCTAAAGGGGGCTGGAGATATTCTCATTGCCAGCCTTCCCTTGTGGCCACATGTCCATTCTGATAGGGACATACCAGAGGGACTATGGAAGCGCCTGACTTCATATCATAGAATGTTCATTCCATTCATTGTGGGTGTCCTCTAAATGCAGACTTATATGCAGTGTTAATTCAATCTCTCACCAACCTTCTATCTAAAATGCAACGCTAAAAGAGCATGGAAAAGAAACCAAAGAGGCTTGAATGACGTTAAAAAAAAACTTAATAGAACACTAAGCTTGGTTTTGTTTTTGCCTTTAGATTTTATGGTAATTAACAAAAGAAATATGAATTATTGATGCTCCAAACCAAAATGTAAAATATGTTGTGTGTTTTATTATTAGAGCCAAGAAGAAATGGAAGTAAGTAAACTTGGAGGTTGAGAGAAGAGAAAAAAATGAGAAAAGAGAAAAATGCCAGCCATCACCTGATTTACAATCAAAAATGAAAATTCAAAGAATGAGATATTCAAGTACTCCATAGTATATAGTGGATAGCCAAGGATGATAAGATGCAAATTCTGAGAATATGATGCAGGGAGAACATTGTGCTCTTGCAAAACTGATAAAATGCAAATTGCAAACAGCTGCCTGTTTATTTATGTATGTCTGGGATTCATTCAATGCATTACCGCAAACATTTAATAAAATTTCAAAGTTTGACAATTAAAATCATTCTTTAATCATAAGCAAGTTAGATTGCACAGAGCGAGGAGTAAAAGTATGTTCTGATCTCTGCTGTTTGTGGTAGTCTTTACGGAAAACAATTCCCATTTTCTTTCTTTTCCTAGATCTTCCGCAGAGCTCTCAGCAATAACTCATAAAGCAAACACAAATTCAACAAAGTCCCAGGCTTGCAGTTGGTGATGAATACCTTGGGGGAATTTTAATATAAATACTCTTTGATGTATCAGAGAGAGAGAGACAAAGTGGGTTTATCATGCAGGGAAGTTGCTGAACAGTATCTTTTAATTGGCAACTGCAAAATCTGTCTGCTGAGAGGTGCTACACTCAACACTGAAAAGGGAACATTTTCCTGTCACAAAAACAAAAATTATATGATCATAATGGAGCAAAGGAGATTCCTTTAAAAAATAGTGAACTGATGTAGTTCCCAGAAGTATTACTGAAGTTCCAAGCCTTCAGTAACTCCAGAAGTCCAGACCTAAGTGAGACGCCAGGCAAGTGATGTCTCAAGCCTTCCATCACACACTCAGGAGGCAGGGGCAGGCAGATCTTTGAGTTCAAGGTCAACCTGGTTTACAAAGTGTGTTTCATGTCACTCAGGGCCACACAGTGAGACCCTGTCTGAAAAACAAAGACAACAAAGTGAGGCCTCACCTGGAAGCTTTTTATTATTATTATTATTATTATTATTATTATTATTATTATTATTATTATTATTATTTCATTTTAAGATTGTGGATTTTGAATAATACATTTTTAATTTAATTTTTGAAAATTTACTCAAAATTACCCAGTTTCAGTGTGGCTAAAACAAAAATGTGAGTGTTTAGTTTTCAATCTTAAAGATCAATGTAAGGCTTTTTTTTTTTTAATGAAACACTGTAGCATTTGCACTTGTGTACTAGGATAGCTCTTATTTGTACAATTTTCTGATTGAGTTGCCTTTTAATAGTTAGAGGTGACGGCATCATTTTTCAAAGTATTTTACTTCAAACAACATTTTCCATGACACAGTTCCCATTTGTGGAGTGATGCACTCCAGTTCTGTTCTAATGCACTCCATGCACCTACTCTTAACAACAGTGGGTGTATTAATTTTGTTTTTATGAGTAGAGCATAGAGAAATGAAAACTATGTAGATATGTATGTGGATGAAGCAGATTTGAGAGGTATGTAAGAAAACAGCTCAACTGAAAGCTGCCTAGTTGGAAGCTGATGAGGGGACATTATATATTCAAATTTAACTAACAGGCCCATGTAGTTACAATCAATGAATAATGACTAAATATGCTCTTAAGTGAATATTAAACTATGATTTTCTAAGTAACTCCTAAGTCAAAGATGAAACAATAAAATTGTTATTATGTTTGGTAATGGATGTTAAAAGTTCGTAACCAAATTAGTGGAATGCAACTCTCGACAAACCCAGAAAAGAGGAGTTTCTTAAATTGATGATGGGTCTCTAAAATTCTACAACATATTCATTGTCAATGATAAGGAGTTCTCCAAGTTGTAGAAAAAAACAGACTTTGCTATCACTGCCTCAGTTTACTATTGTGCTAAAATTCTTAATGGGCAGAGCAAGATGAGAAAAAAATTCCATTAACTATTGAAATTAAGGGGAAATTTTTATTGTTCTTAGGTGACATTATTTTCTATCTAGAAATGCCAAAATATTTTAAAATTATCAGATTTATCAAGAGAGGTTAGAAAGTTTTGCATAATAGAGTGATATAAAAAAGCCAATTGCCATTTTTTGATTTCATTTGTTTTTTTGTTATTGTTTATTTTTGAGATTGTAATTTAATTATATTATTTCTCTCCTTTCTTCCCTCCACTTTTCTTCAAATTCATGGGTTCTTTATTCATTAATTGTCACGGCATACACATACATATTTGCATACACATATATTCCTAAAGAGAAACTGTTCAGTCCATATAATGTTACTTGTATGTATGTTTTCAGTGCTGACCGCTTGGTACTAGACAACCAATTGGTGGACCCTTTCCTGGAGAAGCCCACACGCTCCTGCTCCCAGCTTTCCTCATTTGCTTGTAGATTTTGTGTAGGATTGAGGCCCCTTGGGCTTTCCCCCATCCATTCTGGCATGTCGGTTAGTGTCATCCTCCTTCGAGTTACATTTGGGCAGTTGTGTTGGTGAGACTTTATGGGTATGGTGGCATTTTTATAAATTAGCACACATGTTTAAAACAAGCAACACAGGTGAAAACGGACAGTTTTTTTTAAATCAACAAAGATTTAAGGCTTCAGGGAGCAAAACAAACACATAATTGCAAAACATGTCATTCAGCTATAAGAAAGATGAATGACTGTCATGTGTGGCATCATGGATATTATCTGTAGGACATTATGTGACACAAGATAAGCCAGACACAGAACACAGGTACCATGTTTTATCTTTCATGTTGCAGGTAAGTAAAAATCCTGATCTCAATTCAGGATAGCAGCTATTAGAAGTTGGCAATGGGATGCGTGTGAGTGTGTGCACGGGACAGGGTGTGTGTGTGTGTGTGTGTGTATGTGTGTGTGTGTGTGTGTGTGTGTGTGTGTGTGTGTGTGTGTGTGTGTGCTGAAGACATTTTGGACAGAAGGCACCAAAATCCAGATAGAAGAAATAAGTCCTAGTGCTCTGCAGCATAGAAGGGCAGCTAGAGTTCACAATCATGTAGGTTATGAAGGTATAAGCTGCTTGAAACTTCTAATGTAAAGAAATAACTGGGAGCTTGCTAGTTAATTCATCAGGTAAAGGTTCTTGCCTCCAGGCCTGTTGACTTCAATTCTTACTTAGGGGACCAAATGTTTGAGGGAGAGAATTGACTCTGGAAAGTTGTCCATGATTTGACCAGTGAACGCTGCATTTATTGAAATATCACAATACAGTCCTTTAAAAAGTTAAAAAAACCCAAGGCAAAACAGAGAAACAGGTTAAGTTAAGTTAAAAGTGTGAGTGGAACAAGCCTAAGCTAAGGCCGAGCATTCATAATTAAGAAAGTCTCTGTGCCTTTATTTGGGAGCTGGTGGGTGGCCCAAGGAAAACACAAACGACATCTGGTGACTAACAAACTTATTGGAATATATTAACATAACCCGATTTCACCCACTGAAACAGTAAGATTCATCAGAGAGCATCCGAAGCCTCTAAGATTTCTCTGCCTTGCTGTTACTAATTAATGTTTCCTCCAATGTATTTGAAAAGTGCCTTGATTTATTACTTTCTTTGTTCTATTACTATAAAAACAAACAAACAAACAAACAAACAAACAAACAAAAACCTCCATGGAACTGCTTCTACATGGAAATGTGGAATTTGAGGTAACACAAACACCAGGGTCATGGTCACTCATTTTCGGCTCCAGAATAAACTCTCTTATTTCCTTTTTTTTTTTTTTTTTTTTTTTTTTTTTTTTTTTTTTAAGAATTGTGCCTGGTGGTTTTTGATAAATGGTACCCTTTAATGAAAAATATCGGATCAATTGTCATCACTTACTGATTAATAGTAGGTTAGTATGACGATGCCTTTTCAGATGTATTCTGATATTTAATTTGCATGATATTAAAGAGCAATTAAATTTAAGAACTGGGGATTTATGCTGGAGCATGGGTTAGAAGTAGCCTCAAGGTTTTAGGCAACAGATGGTTACTTCTCACACGCACTTTCTTGTTGTCCCTGAGATCCTCTGCAAACTACAAATGTTCATCTTGCTTTCTTGCATTTTTATTCAGAAACAAACTATTTCTAGTACTTTAGCAAAAATATTTCTAAAGCATAACAAGAGAAAAATAATTCAATGGAGTGTACTTCTAGAAGCTAAACAATGAAACACATGATGCAAAATTCCACATGCATTTTCATTTTTCTTTTTAAAATTTTGATTTAATAATTTATACTCCATAGGCATGAAGCCCTAGAGAATTCTAGCCCTGGGCACTGTAACTCTGCATATAGCCAAGTAAACGGTTTTCATGTGATTTTCCATGGGGAAATAATTTTAAATTTGCTTCCTTTTGACACCCAGAAAATTCTTTTTCTCCCTCTGTTACATACTTGGCTAATATATTTAAAGGATATAAAATGGCTTAGCACCATGCTGAGTAATTCTTAATAGGAATAAAATGGTCTTATTCAAGATGTCCATTTCAAATTAAGTAAAAACTATTTATTGCTAGGTGTCCTGGGTTATGTTTACTCATTACTGGGAGAAGCTAATTCTATTTAAATAGGATACATTTTGAAATCTTCAAACTAACACTACACTATGTAATTGTAAACTTAGCTTTGTAAAATATATCAATGTGCTATATTAATGCAACATACAGATATATAATATGCTAATATTATAGTGTTTATTTCCTTCCAGAAGTGCTTAAGATTCAGATTTTTTTATTTGCCAGGCTACACTAGTTTCCTGGTAAATGCTTAACTTATTTGCAGCAGAAACAGCCCTTGAGTGTAGATTGTTGATTCCTGTGGTGGAGGAGCTCCCAGCATGACTGATTTAAAGCAACTAACGTGAAATCACTGATCCCAAAGTCAGGAAGAATTGCACATCACTGGTTCTTTTGTGCTGGCAAGAGCCTGTTCCAACATATTCTGCTTATTTTTTTTTCTGGATTTTAATTATAAAATTTTAAGAAATAAAATGAATTCGCCTGGATTGACTATTATGAATCAGTTTTTACTCAACATGCTAGAGGTCTCTGTCCAGCATTTTATTGATGTTATTGATTTATTTATCATCAATTTTTACACTATACTAGCAGCTCTCTAAAGGGAAAGGCTTTTTGATTTTTAGTTCTTATGGATTCTTGTTGAATCAAATGGAAAATCAAAGACTGGAGATATAATTTGGTGGTGTGGATATTTGTCTAGCATGTGTACAGATACCATATCTTCAAGCCCAAAGACAATAAAGTAATAAATAGAAAGGACACTCAACTACAATTAGTATATTACAGCTCATCAGAAAATTAGTGGTTCTTGAGAAGAAAATCTCTATCTAATCTATAATTAACAAGCCTTTATGTTTCTAAACCTGAATATTAAACTATAATACATTTAATAATTCTATCAATAACAATTTCTATCTGTAGTAACAGTTATAGTTGATTTAAATATAGTATATTGAGTATGGTCCTTCAAAGACTGCCAATGTTACCAGTAACAGTAAACTTATCTATAGTGCTTATGTAATGGGAGGAACATTTTAAGTGATATATATTATTCCTAAATTTTACTCTTATAATAATCTTTAAATATGTCCCAATTTACCTCTCCATTTTAGGAGCTAACCACAGTTCCACACTGTTCACTAACCTGCTCATGTCAGCAGCTAATCAGTGCTTACCTTGACTCTTTAGCCTTTTTTATTTGAAATTCCCAGGTCTTAATCTAGAATCTGTCTTCTGACTATAATTTTGTCATTTCTGAATGGTGTCAGTTCTAGAGAGTTCACATTATAACTTAGATGCTTTGCAACGTGCATATAAAAGATTAGAAATTAAGATAGTTTTTCAAAGTATAAGATGTTCTTCCATTGACAGTAGGTTCTCTGCAAAGTGCTATAGAGTTGTCCTCAAGACATGACTGTGTTAACTATTAGTTGTAAAGGAAAAAGTCATAAACCAGCATGTTTTTAACTTCTCAGTAATGTACTCGACAGCTATGAGTAGACAGACATTGATAATGTTTTCCTTTTTAGATAAGTCCAAATTTTGGGCTTTTGTCATAGAAAATTATGTAACTATACCTTGTATATGTTACTGATTACTGGTTTTTGATAGTGTACAATTGTATGTGATAATTTATGCAATCATTTGATGTGATGTTTACACCTATTATAATGCTACCACTAAACACTGATATGAACTTTGGCAAAGAATGGCCATGTTAATAATATGACCTCATAGAGTTGAGAGGAATAAATATGACTACCCATGCAAAACTATTGAGATTATACCTGCCACATAGTAATCATTCCACAGTTTCCAAATTTCATTCCTATTATTATAAGTAATTTTGAGGAGACCTACGTTAAGGGAGAATAAAATTTCCACATTTTATAAGCAAGATACTAGATTGTTCACCATATTGTATTGTTCCATAGTATAGTGTATGGTTTTCAATGATTGGGTTGAGAAAGACCATGGGGATTAGAAAAGAGTCCCTCTTGGTGTAACTGTGAGGACATAATCAGGGACAGTCAGATTGCGAATACTCTTTGCAGATGGAGTCAAACTTGAGTAGACTATTAGGAGGTGGTGAAAACTGTTCAAGGAGGCATGTGATTGAAGTGGGTCACAGGGGAGTGTGTCTTTGAAGGGCTTTTTTTTTTTATCCTCTCTCTTCCTGTCTCCAGTCTGCTTCCTGGTTATAATGAGATGAACAGTTCTGCTACCCCATGTCTTGGCATCCTCCGATGGAAAGAAATCTCTGAAATAATGAACAAAGTAAATACTATCTCTCTTGTGCTGTTTCTGTCAGGCATTTTGGTCACAGTGACAGTGAAATACAGTGTTAGTTTACAGAGATGTTTGGATGAATGATGTCTGAGGGAGATGTTAAAAATAATTTTGACGCTGTTAAAACAGTAAGGCAAGTGTCGTTCGGGCAAGACACCTTCAGTAGGAACAGGGACCATTGTGACAGGGCTTTGTAGTAGAGGACAGAAACTGGGCTCAACTCTGACCACAGCAGGATAAAGTAGAAATGTAAAGCTGAAGATCAGGCCTAGTTCAGAAGAGGATCCAGACAAACATAATACAATCTGGTCAAGGCTGGAATCATTGAAACAGGGCACAGGAAACATTTGCTCCTCAAATTGTACCTTCTCCCAAATTAGCCTGGTGTCCTGCAGTTTAAGTTCTCCTGATAAAATAACCTTAATTAATTCTTCATTAATTATTCATTTCTATTGTTACCCCAAATCATCCCACTTCCTGATTTCTAATTAGAAATTGTTTGCTTTCCTTTTTGAACAGCACATTTTATGATAGAAACTACATTTTACTCATTAGTCTGCCCTCTAAAATATCATTCAGGAAATTCTTCAGCAGAGTGGTGGGATCCAAAATGCATGGGAAGCAATGGATGGTGATCAGCTTAAGTATTTGGTCATTTATGGGAATCAACTGAATACTAAGTATTGCTTTTATTGTTTATTTACTTCTTTGGAAAGAAGGGCTCATGTTATAAGTAGCCCCAGGTAGCCTAAAATTTTCAGTGTAGACTAGACTGCCTTTGAACTTGCCAGGGATCTTCTTGTCTTTGGCTCCCATGTGCTGGGATTACAGGTGTCGGCTACCCACATGTGGCTGATTTTTTTTTTCATTTTACTTTATTTCTATGTCCCAGACAAACCCCCCTTTAAAATCCAATTACCTAGTTTCTAGAATGCACTGCTAATGAGTCTCCCACAAGCCATTGCCTACTCCTATACCCAGCTTATACCCAGCTAGCTAGAATCAATTGATTCTCCTCCAGATCCTTACTACACTCATGCCCAGACCTAGCTGGGAGTCTCACTCATTTAAATGCTTTTTTAGTGAGTCTACCATGGCCCTAACCCTAGACCGAGCTGAGAGCTACATGAGTGTGTCTTCTCAGTTACCACAGAATGGGAATCACCCCTAACTTTAATAAAGACAATACCAAGCATTTCAAGGGCTGACATATACACTCTTTGCATCTGATCTGAAATTAACCAACTTTGGGCAACATGAAAAACAGAATCAAAATTCAACAGAGGCAGGCTAGAATTTCATATCAGACACATATGACCAATGGAATAAAGGCACATATCCAACTGCACAAGTCCCATTGCAAAAATACAAACAATATGTTCCTCCCAAAGTGCTGTTGAAATGTTTGTCAATGAGAATTATCAAATGAAGCTCAAGACACATAATATAAAAGGACAATTGTAAACAGGACCCATTAATTTAAATAGCTTAAAGAGGACATGAACAAAAGCCTGGATGCACTTAAAGAGGATGAGAATAAACTTTATAAATAAACCTTGAAGACCAAGAAAACACAAACACGCAGCTGAATGAAACAACAAAGACAATTTAGGATTCAAACAACAAATTCAGTAAAAGGAGAAATACTGGAGAAAACTCAAGCTGAAATGAAGAAGGACTTGAAGAATTCAATAGATTAGTTAGAAAACTTTGGAAAAGGACTTACCAGTAGAACGAGTCAAGTAGGATTGAATATTAGGCCCTGGAGATGAAGTAATGAGACCATTCAAAGACTATGAAAACAAAAATGAAAGGAATATGGAAGAATTTGAAATACTATAATGAAAAGGCAAAATCTATACATTACAAGGCCCTGAAGAAGCATCCAAGGCCATTTTGGGTACCAACTTCTGTGTTAGTACCATTTCTGTTGTGGTGATAAACACCATCACAGAGGCAACTTATAAAAGAGTTTATATTGTCTTAAAGTTCCAAAGGGATAATAGTCCATCATGGTGGGGGAGTTGGGAGAAGGCATCAGGCTCATAGAAGAAAACTTCTCCAAATTAAGGAAAGACAAACCCATACAGATACAAGATGTACGTGGAATAACAAATTAGTTGCTACCAGAAAAGAAGCTAAATACACAGAACAAGGAAAGGGTATTGAAACTGTAAGAGATACAACACAAGTCATACATAACAGAAAACTCATCAGAATAACATCTGGTTTTTCAATGGGAACTCTAAAAACCAGAGAATTTGGGGCAATGGATAAGCAAAAGATAATAGATGATAACAGACTACATTACCTAGCAAAATAATTTGCCATAGTTGCAGAAGAAAGTAAAACTTTGCATGATATAAAGAGGCTGAAAGAACCAAACCAGTTCCACAGAGAACAGTGGAAACAGTACTGCAGATGTTCTCTAAAGGACAGGTGATCGAGACAAAAATAAATAGGAAACCAGAATTAAATGACTCCACACATCGAATGGACTTAATGACATCTACTCACATTCCACCTAAACACCATTCTACTTTGCCACCCATGTTGCAATGACAGAGCACAGATTGGGAACCAAAAGAAATCCCAACAAATGTAGAAAAACTGAAATAACTTCTAGTTTTCTACCTGACCATAATGAAATGAAGCATAAAATGAAAAACAAAAGAATCTCTAGCAATTACACAAACTCATGGATCTAAATAACATACTGCTGAATGATCAATGAGCCAAAGAAGAAATTAAGAAGGAAACAAAAACATTCCTGGAAATAATACAACACGTGAAATCTCTGGACAACTGAAAAGCCACCTTTAAAGGGAAACTTACAGCTCTACATGCTAGTGTTAAAAAACAATCACAAAAAGCAAAATAAACAACTTTATGATGTACGTCAGGAGTTTGGAAAAACAAGAACAAACCAAGCCAACTCAAATAGATGTGAAAAACCAATAAAAACCAGGACATAAATTAAATAACAGCAAGAATATTCCAAAGACTCAGTGACTATAAGAACTGATTCTTTGAAAACATAAACAAAACTGACAGACCATTCACTGTATTAACACCTCTCTTTGAGCTGTTGGTCAGGGGAATAAAGGACTTCCAAAACAATGTCATTTTCTTTGGTTGCCTCCTCACCCCAGAGCGTTACAAGACTCTACTGCTGAAAGTACCATATGCTTTGGTCACAGGACGAGTAGTAACCTAACCAGTATTCACCTGGAAGCCTTCTCCCAGAGAGCTAGCTTGCATTGCATCAGAAGGTATTATGCAAGTTTTCAAGGAAGTAATCAATAGTTTTACCCAGCATTAAGCCTGTATTAAACCACAACAATGGCTAGCCTTGCAAGAGATTCCCCAATGGTGCAGTAGTATTTGGGGGTAACCATTAATTGGACTTTAAGTCCACTCAATAGGAGGAAACCTATGCCAGGTCCTATAAACCTGGCAAAGAACTTGTGATTGGTGAGGTCATGGACCTCGGAGGAAAATCTAAAACTACCATTTTTGTAGATCAATATCGGCTCCAACTCAGTTGTAAACAGGTACCCTTACATCTGTAGATAAGTGCAGTGTTGACTCCTCATCAAGAACACTTCTTTTTGCAGCAGATGGAGACCACTATAAAGAATCACAGCAAGTCAAAATTCAAGGACCGATTGACGGTGAGGTGCCCAGGCCCAATATGGACATCTATAAAATCACTCATAATGCTTAATGCTCAGGGAGCATCAAGGTAGAGGAAATGGAAAGATTATAAGAGTCAGAAATCCAGGATAACTGTTGCAGAATAGAGATAGCATCCTTTAGACATGACAGGGATTCTGCATTCATGAACTCCCAATGACTTGGTAGTCTATACAAGATCATATGGGTCAACATGCCAATGAAGATGGGGGAAAAAATGTCACCAAGGCTCCACCCCTAGAGACACTTAGTCAATAGTTGCTGAAGGAGGAAGAATCAGTTTTCTCCAGGGATCAGTCCCTGATAGTTTTCCCTATCCTACATGATCAGCCATAAATACATAATGGTCAACACTAATTGTACTCAGTGAGATAAAATTATGATAGTTATAGAAGAAGAAGTCATGAAAAATATAGAGATTGGTAAGAGAATACCAGGAGAACGGGAGTTGAGAGAAGGATTGGAAGAAATGATAGAAATACAGTGCACTCATACATGAATATTTCTCAAAAAGCTAAAATTTAAAAAAGAAAGCAAAAAACAAACAAACAAGAACAACTACCACCACAACAAAAACTGTCTGTTTGCTTGGAGCTTGCATGGGGGTGGGGTGGATGGATTGAGGGAGCAGGCAGTTAAGAATGTATAGTAAGTTCAGAAAGTGGTAAGTTTGATGGGGAAAGATGGAATGGTAAGGGCGAAGAGGGAAGAGGTGTGGCCATTTGCTGTTTTATGTTAGATGGGGAAACTTGTAGCATGAATCTTAAAAGGTTTTATTAATAAAAACAAACCCAGGAGCCAGATACTGGGGTGAACGCTGAAAGATCAGAGAAACAGAACAAGCCACAGCCAACCTCACCTCGTCAGTTCCTCAGCTGATCTTGTTTCCTCAAACTGGAAGCCTCTGAGTCCTCATCCGAATGAATCTCAGCTGAACTGCTGCTAAAAGCTAAAAGCTTAAAAAGACTCTAGTTCCTGGTCCTCATGCCTTATATACCTTTCTGCTTCCTGCCCTCACTTCCTGGAATTAAAGGTGTGTATCACCATGCCTGGCTGTTTCCAGTGTGGCTTTGAACTCACAGAGATCCAGATGGATCTCTGCCTCCTGAATGCTAGGATTAAAGGTGTGTGCTACCACTGCCTAAACCTATGTTTAATATAGTGGCTGTTCTGTTCTCTGACCCCCAGATAAGTTTATTGGGGTGCACAATATATCAACTACAGAAACTCACTGGCGGAGTAACACTTAGAACAAAGTCTTTCGAAGGAAGCAAGCTTGCGCTTTGGCTTGTTCACCTCTTAGTATATCTTGGTACAGCCAGGGGTTAGCCCAATGAGAAAGAGAAAACTTCAAATACACAGACTGAAGGAACAAGGGCACTTGCATTGTCAAAGAAAAATGGCTGTGGACAAAGTCATAGGAGAGGGAGATGCTGTATAAGTAATATGATGCAGAGACTAAATTTGACCCCACAAAGGGCTAGAGGTCTGAAGAGCTAGGGTGAGGGATTGCTGGACCCCTGCACCTGCTATTGACCTTGCTGAAAGAAAAAGTGAATTGCTTTATCCACTCCACCTCGGGCAGTTTACAACCGGGGAAGAGAATGGCAGGCTCTGCCCCTTTTAGAAGCCCAGAGAAGTGTGCTGTAGTTCCCCTTAGAGATTACATCAAAGATATTGTCCCTGGGTCATCAAGAAAGTCTTTTTTGAATTGTAAATCAGGCAGAAGCTTTTACTCCTAGAAGGGGCCAGGAAAGCATTTATTCTTCTCTCATACATTGCATCCCAACTGTGGTGCCCTCTTCCACTCCTGCCAGTTCCCCCCAACCTCCCCTCTTTCCCAGATCCATTCCTCCTGTTTCCCTTCAGACAAGTTTCTTCTTTTCCCCTCAACATAATATTTTATTAATTTTTTGGGAATTCATACAATGTACCTCACTTGCACTTGCTTCCCATTTCTCTCAGGTCCACCCTTGCGCTCTCCCCACCAAAAAAAGCAAAGCAAGGCAAAACTAACAAACAAAAATGTCACCAAGTCCAATTTGTGTTGCCCATATACACACTGGAGCGTGGTCAAACTCCCAGTGTCCAGCCCCTTAAATAAAACTGAGTTCTCTGTCCCATCCCCACAAGCTATCAACTGTGAAGAGCTATACTGCAACATCTTTATCACAATTTTTATGGACTCTCTTCAATGGCTCCCTGTCTGGGCCATTTCTTTTTTCTTTTCTTTTCTTTCTTTCTTTCTTTCTTTCTTTCTTTCTTTCTTTCTTTCTTTCTTTCTTTCTTT
>CABHPR010133030.1:0-15207 GCA_902168415.1 Peromyscus melanophrys
GTTCGGGTTTTCACTGGAGTGGACATTCCAGACTCAGGTTTCTGCATCTTCTGCTGCCTTTTGTCCTCCGTTCCTTTTTTAGGGGGAGGGACAGGAGTGACTTAAATTCTCCCTGTCCGAGGAGATATAAATAACTCCATGTAAAATTAACGCAGTTCTCGGTAAGTTTAATTCTTTGTTTTGTGTTGAGCTGATAGAGACTGGTGGCTTCAGAGAGTATAGACAAGTTGCACTGTTTCAGAAAATGGCCACTTGACATTCCATGCATACCTTCTTGTGCACCTAGATTACCTTGCTCTGGTTAGATTTTGCATGTCCTTCAGCTAGGGTTTTCCTGCTTTAATATGGACAAGACAGATGCAGGAAGGGCTAATCATTTTTCATGGGCATACAGAAGCAAAGCACTGTGTCTTTGCATTGGTAAACTTAACTGTTTTCCAAATAATTTTCCTTTGTTCAAGTGCACTGAAGCTTTTCTCCAGAATAAGCTGAGTTGTTTTAAGAGTTGTTCTGTTTCCATGCACTTCGTTGACACACATGTTTTTAGAGATAGAAGCCACATTAATGCTCTTTCAATTTGTTCGAAAATATGATTTGCAACCGATGCAGGTTCTAATGGGAAAGGCCCACATGCCAGCCTGAAATTCTCCTATAACTTTCTTGATCTACCTGTCTATCTCTAGATTCTAGTAAGAATCAATTAAGTCTTTGTTGTTAAATGTTCATATTAGTTTAATGTGCTGATTAGTTTAGAGGCCAGTTAAAATTCGTGACAAGTAAAAATAAGTGACAAGCTTATCACATTTTTGTCAGCTGTTGATTTGGTTCTTTTAAATGATTCAAGCAAAATGCCATTCATTTTCAGTATGAAATGTTTAAGGGGCTTACCTGCAGTTTGTGATTAGAAAAGTAAAGAGTGTAAGTAGCCTTTTTGCCCTTGGTATTTACCCCCTTCTTTAAGGATATGAAGCTAATAGAGGTTGCTAATCAGTAAGTAACAAGTCAGTTCTTGTGAACAGTGGAATCATTAGTTCTGTGTACTAAGACTGTAATATGCCTGGTTTTTAAAAAGCAGTTCTTTGTTTTTCTCTTTATTTGCAAATACTGAATGAAGGTCATTGGAACATTCCTGCTGCAGATTGAGTGTAGAGCAGTGAGGCAGCAGTAGCTCTGGACAGGGAAGGGAGGAAGCAGGCCTGGCTAGAGGAGAAGTTTGGAAGGTGTTGAGCTGCCTTCCCCTGCTTCCTCTTGAGGAAAGGATTTACCTGAGAGGATTCATTGGGGTTTAGGTTTAGACACTTCCAGCTGGAGTGGGATAACAGCCCAAGTTCCTGGATGCAGGCCTCTGTCGCTGCTCGGAAAAGTGACCTTGAAAAACTGCTGAGGAGTTGAAAGATTGAAGGACAAAGTTTGTTTATGCAGATTTGAACTGAAAAGCTCTCTTGAGATGAAAGACTGCTTCTGGATGTTCTATCCAGCAGTTACTAGGAATCTGTTGTAGTTTAGATTTGGAGTTTTTAAGTAATAGGCCTGTTTCCCCTACCATTTCTTTCTCACCCTCCACCCCCAGGAAAAAAATTCTAAATTCTTCTGCTAGGACAGTTGAGTGAATTACCCAACAGATTCAGAATTCATTGCATGCTACTCTCTCACCCTTGTAATCTAGAGGGTTCTTAGTGAAGAGAATGGTATTTATTCCAGGAGCTCAAGTAGTTGTATTTGTGAAACTCTTTTTGGTAGGAAAGCTGATGGTAAGAAAATGTTCAATTTGGGGGAATTTTAAGTCGCAAGAGAAAGGAGTATGTGTTAAGTCTTAAAATTCAAGTGACACTTAATTTAAATGTGTTTCGTATAGGCTGCTGGTGTATATTAGTTATTTCAAGTTGTCTGTTAGTTCGAAAGACAGATGGAGGGATCAGTGACCTTATTGGCTCTGCGAGAAGCCTGGAGAAGAGGGATAAAAACGAAGATGGGGAAAATAGGAGGATGAGACGAGACTGTACTTTAGAACTTAGTGGAGCTAGTTGCATAGAAAATGTTTCCATCTTTTTGAGGTCACCCACTGCCTGGGGAACACATACGGGAGTGCCTGTATGAGGCCTGACGCAGCCGAGATGTTGTTTCCTGTATGTTGAATGGCATTTATGGGCCCTTCATTTGATTCTTTGTTGAATGGCGCTGATACATTCCCCTCACTTAACACATTAGACTTGAAAACATTTTCTAGACAAAAGAGGAAAACTTTATATCCAGAAAGAGCAAAAACCTTATGGAATTAACATGGAATTAACCGTAACTTAGAGGGGATATGGCAGGAGTGGTAAGGAAGGGCCAGGGAGGCTTGGCTAGGGTTAGTTTGTTCACTCGGGTGACAGACTATATTTTGAGGCAGTAGAATATAAACTGTTTAAAGCCAAGAGTCCTGTGTTCAGATCCCAAGGTCAAGTCACCTGTTTAGAGTCGACTTATAAAAACATGGGACCTAACAGACCATAGCTCAGTTGGTAAAGTGCTTGTTTAGCATACGGGACACCCAGGGTTTGATTCCTAGTACTTCATAAACCTATAATCCCAACTTGGGAGGAGGGAAGCAAGAGGATCCAGAAGTACAAGGTTATTTAAGACCAGCCATTGTCTCAAAAAAGAGACCTAGAAATAGCAATTTGGGAGGTGGGATTGTAAATGTGTATGGGACAGGACTTGACCTTGAGTGATTTTCTTTACCATCCACTGTTTTTCTTTTGAGACAGGATTTCTCAGTCACCAGGGGCTCACATTGGCTAGACTGGCCAGTGACCCCCAGTATCCTTTTGTCTCTGCCTCCCAGTTACGGGGTTACAAACAGGCCTGTAACACCATGCCTGACATTTTGACATGGATGCTGGGTATCCAAACTCAGGTCTTTAGACTTGTACTCACTTGCTCATATTCCTCCCCACTTTTTTTTTCCTTTCTTAAAATTTTTTTTCTGTGTGTGTGTGTGTGTGTGTGTGTGTGTGTGTGTGTGTGTGTGTGTAGATCGTGCCATGGTGTACATTAGAGGTTAGAGGACAATTTCAGCAGTGAGTTCTCTCCTTTCACCTTGTGGGACCTGTGGGCTGAACTTAGTTTGAAAGGCTTGGAGGCAGGGACTCTGTTTAGTCCCCCCACCCCAACCTTATTTTTATTTTGGGATAGAACCTTATGTAGTCCAGGCAGGTCTAGGATTCTCTGTGTAGTCAAGGATGACCTTGAACTCCTGACCTTTCTCCACTTCCTGGGTGCTGAGGTTACTGGTGTACACCACTTGGCCTCAGGGCTGAGGATGGAAACTAGGACCTTGTGTCTGCAAGGCAAATGCTCTGCTGAGCTACATCCCCTGCAGCATCTTACTCAATGGTGAGTCTTGAATGAGGTCCTGTATGTTGACAATTCTCTGCACATTATGGATTCCTGCATAAATATTGCCTGTTACTGATGCAGCCTAATTGAGGGACTTAAATGTTTATGGAGATAGGTACAACATCAAAGAAAAAAATGTTGGTGTTGTAGGTTTATAAGATAATGTTTGATCCCCTCACTTGCATATTCCTATTTGTGTTAACAGGATCCTATTTTTAATTAATTGATTTATTATTTTGTGTATAAGTGTTGGCATGCATATGAAATGTCACATGTGTGGAAGTCAGAGGACAACTTTCAGGAATCAGTTCTCTACAGTTACCATGGATTTCAGAGATCAAACTCAGGTCCCAACAAGTACCTGCTGAGACATCTCACCAGCTGGATCCTGTCTATTTATTTAATACATGTGTTGAGATTATTATTATTATTATTTTGTTTTGTTTTTTTGAGACAGGGTTTCTCTGTGTAGCTTTGCACCTTTCCTGGATCTCACTCTGTAGACCAGGCTGGCCTCCCAAGTGCTGGGATTAAAGGCGTGTGCCACCACCCGGCGTGTTGAGATTATTGAACCATCATCCATAAATATTTCCCATGAAGGATTTTTAACCCCTTTGTCAAAAATTAAGGGTCTCAGCCAGAGGATTCAGGAGGCCATCACCCTCTGTTCAATAGGGAGTTCAAGGCTAACCTGAGCTACATGAGGCCATCCTCAGAACAAACAAATTAAAGACCTCAGAATAGAATGAAGTGATAATACTTTTGTTTTTAAAATGTGTGTGTGCACATGTGTAAGCACATGTGCATCTGCAAGCTACTGCATACATGTGTAGATCAGAGGATGACCCACTTATACATGGATTTTGGGATCAAACTCAGGTCTTCAGGCTTGCCTGGCAAATGTTTTTACCCACTGAGCCATCTGGCCTTTGTTTAAAAAATGGAATGCTGCTTTTAAAAACAACATTAAACTTAGGAGCTTCTCAGAATAAAGACTGGGAGCCTGTTCTGATTGGATACTGAGATGTGCATTTTATTTTCATGTGGGTAAGTTGTAATTATTGCTGATTGCTTAGCAGAGGTTACAGTTTTTAGTTTGTATGCCAAATATTTATAAAGTACACCGGAGCCTTTTTGTTTGTTTGCTGTGAAGTCATATGATCTGTCTGTGATTATTTGGGAGCTTGAGAAGTAGCTATAGCTTGTAGAATAGTAGTGAGCAAGTAAATGTTGAAATGAGGACTTTAAGAAAAAATTAGAACCTGTTAGAATCTAAGCATGAACATGAATCTGACACAGTTGTTACTGTGTGATGCTTCTTTGGTATAAGTGGTAGAACCCCACGGAGGTGCTTTCACCCCTATTTTACATGTCTAGTGTTACCAATTTTTAGGATTGCCCCCCCCCCCCTCACATTGATACTTTGTGATTTTTGATTTCCTGTCCTATTGAGTTGCTTCCTCAGGCATGGTCACTTAGCATTGGTGTTGGCCTCTTTTTTGTGTTCATTGAAAAACTTAATTCAGACAGTAAGATTTAGCAAAGTTAACATTTATTTAGCTAAGTTCCTTAGCAGTATATGCTTAAAGCAGCAGCCTTGGTGACTGGGCTTTTTGTTCCTAATTATGATTAGGCCACCTTTTCAAGAAGCTGTATACTGGGGCTGGAGAGATGGCTCAGTGGTTAAGACTTGCTCTTCCAGAGGACCTTAGTGCAGTTCCGAGCAACTACACAGTGGTTCAAAACCACCTGTAACTCCAATAATGGGCCTCTTCTGGCCTCTGCAGACACTTGCCATGCATATGGTGCATGTACATAAGTGCAGGCAAAATATGCATACACATGAATTAAAAATAAATAAATCTAAAAAAGGGTAAAAACAAACAAAAAACCCAAGTTGTATGCTTTTTGTGGGGCCTTCAGGAATCTAAAAAG
Organism: Peromyscus melanophrys; assembly: GCA_902168415.1. Classification (NCBI taxonomy): domain Eukaryota; kingdom Metazoa; phylum Chordata; class Mammalia; order Rodentia; family Cricetidae; genus Peromyscus; species Peromyscus melanophrys. Next base: position 5,317 of record CABHPR010133030.1, read on the forward strand.
CATTATTGCTGCTCCCTTCCTTCCTTCCTTTTTTTTTCCCCCCTTCTCTTTCCTTTTTGCAGTACTAAGCATCAAACCCAGGGCCTTATAAGGCTAGGCTAATCCTCCACTACTGAGCTACATTCCATAGCCCCTAAAAAGCATTCTTGAAGCGGATCATGGTTGTCTTTGCGAATCAGATTATTTTGCCCATACTCTTCCCAGAGTTTGATTAATGCTGTGTTAGACTGACGGAATAATTTAGGCAAGCACTGTAGCACATCTGCGGCTCCCTGGAGTCAGGGGATCTAGTCTAGTTTTTCTTGGAACAATTGAGGCCAGAGAGAGTTGGGGTTCTATTAAGATCTCAGTTTTTTAGGTACTGGCCGGGTAAGATCAGAGCTTTTACTCGCACTCAGTTCATTGCATCTTTTTTTTTTTTTTTTTAATTCCTCTGGGTGGTTTTTTTTTTTCATATTTTTTTTTTTTTTTTCCTTATGGGACACCTGTACAGGACACAGAAAGAACAGAGACGTAGGCCATGGAGGAGGTTCAGTAGTCCACACATGGAGTCTCTTGGTTAGGATGTTTGCTGTGGCAGCAGCTTAGTGTCCCTTTGGGATTGAAAATCTCTTGCCTCAGCCAGTTGCTTGTTCTGAAAACTGAGATTCAGCTGGGAAGCTAATGGTGCCCACCTGGCTGAGGTGTCTTAGAGAACTGGGTGACTTTTGTGCATTACAGAGAAGTAAAATAAGGTACACAGCATAACTCCTGCATGCCAGCTCATGCTGTTTATTCTTATTTGTTAGTAATACATTTTAAGAACAAGCTGTTCTCACATATGTTTGGGCCTAGTTCATCAAATGAGTCTTTAATGTGACATTTTAATGAAGTAAAGATTCTAACATTTGACAAGACTAAAGTAGGAGCCTTTGTCTGTGTATGCCCAGGGTAATACTTTAACTAACTGCCAAATTCCCACCCCAGCAAAGTGGTGTCATTGTGTGCTCATGGGTAGTTGTGAAGTTTTGTTCTTTGTTTATTCTTTGGTAGGATGTTTTGAAATTTTTAAAGTTTCATTGAATAAAAATTAGTTTATTGAAAGAGTGAGGGATTGAACTGTATAACTTACATCATATTAAGTCCTGAGCTGTACTGTGATTGAAATTGGTGGTAGACAGCTGGAAAGTATGTACTTCATGTCTGCATTATGCAGACTTTAACTTTCTTTTTAATCTGTTCTTAGTATTAGGGTCAGCTCTTCAGGGCTTGGTCAGTTTCTATTTGTTTATTATTCTCATCTCCTGTCTCTCTGTTCAGTAATTGACCCAAAGTTTTTCTCTACTCAAAGTATTGTAAGTTAAATTACCGTTTAACACCCTGTCGTATAAAAGGGCAGCTGAAGGATAAATAACAGATAAATTCCAGTATAAAAGAACTAAAGGGGAAAAAAAAAACCCTTGTAAGTAACTTTCAAGTTGCATATAACATAGTTTGTGACCTTGTGTTCCTTTGTTCAGAGGGAGAAAGATGGCTGCGTAAAGAACTGCAGCCAGCTGCAGTGCTGATTGACTTGGTGATCTTTCTGTCGTTGAAAGCACTGTCATTTGGCTCCATTTCCATGGTGTTAATTACATGGGACTAAATAGAAGACTGCATGACTAGAAATATTCAGATAAAACTAGGTTCCCTTTCTTTACCTACACTCTGTAATTCTTACCTCTAAGGAGATTCTGAAGTTAGATGCTTACACATTCTTTCTCACCAGTTCATTATGTCTGTGTATTTTTTGCGTATTTTTGCACAAGTAAAATTTTATTCTAGGTCTAACAGTCTGGCTAGGGAGACATGATGCCTATCAAATATTAGGAACGGATGTGGAAAGTGCAAGGAATGTAGCTCAGTTGGTAGAGTACCTCGCCTAGCATTCATAAAGCTTACCCCAAGTGGTATCATGACTCTGTAACCCTAGCACCGGGGAGGGGAGGAGAGTAGGGGCAGTCATGCTGGAGGATCAGAAGTTCAAGGTCATTTTCAGCTATATGGAGTGTTAGAAGCTAGCCTAGGCTTAAAATTTAGGAGAGGAGACCTCAGCTTAGGAAGGCAGGCAGTTGAATTGGCTCTATCAGACTTCAGGAGGGAGGAACATGACTGAGGCATAGGTGACAGCAGGAGCAAGATCATGATTCACAGAGTGCAACTTTTGAACTGAGGAGAGCAGTAAATAGGTCACTGCTCAGAGCATGAGTGAATGACAGGAAGGAGTGGTAAAAGAAAGACTGGGGAAGTAGGGGTCAGATGATGGAAAGGCCTTGACACTGAGATCAATTTCTGCTTGACATTAGTGACTGTTGAGGATCTAGGGCAGTAGATTGCTGTGGCTTTATCAGAAATGTGCTTTCACTAAATTTGTTGCATGTCCTATGTAAAATGAAGATGGTACTAGAAATTTTGTGATTTTTATTTTAACTTGATCTTCCCTTTCTTGAACATAAACTTTGTAGATGACAGTGTCACGTGTCACAATGTCAAATGGTTGGAAATGTCTGACATGCTAGAGGCTTGTGAGGAATGTAGCTGGAGTTTTCTCCAGTCCTGCCTGGCCCACGGTCAGGACAAATCTCTCTCACCTGCCAGTCCCACAGGTGCTCAGACCCAACCGAGTAAACACACAGAGACTTATATTACTTATAAACTGTATAGCCGTGGCAGGCTTCTTGCTAACTGTTCTTAATATCTTAAATCAACCCATTTCTATTAATCTATAAGTTGCCATGTGGCTCGTGGCTTACCAGTATCTTAACATCTTCTCATGGCGGCGGCTGGCAGCTCTCTCCTGACTCAGCCTTCCTGTTCCCAGAATTCTCTTCTCTGCTTGTCCCACCTATACTTCCTGCCTGGCGACTGGCCAGTCAGCATTTTATTTATACAAAGCAATATCCACAGCAGAGGAAGGTTAGAATTGTTGGTAATGTAAGTAGCTTTCAGTTGTACTTGGCTCACAGTGATAGCTAAATGGGTATTAGTTACTGTCATTGTAATCATCATTTTATTACTGCATGGAGGTGATGGAGGCCCAGATAAAATGATAGTAGCATGAAGAAAGGTCAGGTGAGGACAGCACTGTTGAACACTGTCATTACTTAGTTCATGGAACTTGAGGGACAGCCTGAATGACTAGCAGAACAGAAACTGAAGGAGAAATGGAGCAGGTTTGGAGAAAAGTAAATTTGAGTTTGGCCATGGGGAGTTTTAGTTTTGTTTGACTTAGCTTTCCAGTTGGAAATGTCCAGTACATAGATTGTACATTTAGGACTGGACACTGGGAGAAATATCAGAATTGGTAGTATATTTGGGTATCCTCGTCGTCCTCTCCCTCCCTCATCTGTGACAATACTAGCGTCTTGTGCCTGGTAGGCAAGTGTACCACCATTGAGCTATATCCCTAGGCAATAATAATTGGAATTTAAACTCGTAATAATTATAGCTAATCTGGGTGACGGATAAGAGAGAATCAAGGGAGAGAATGGTCAGAATTTACCAAGCTTCATATCAGAGATAGAAACAAAGTGTTGGACCCTTGTGGTATAGTGGCACATGCTTTTAATCTTTTGCTCAGGAGCCAGAGGCAGGTGGAGCTCTGAATTTGAAGTCAGCCTGGTCTAGATAGAGTTCCAGGCCAGCCAGGGCTACATAGTATACCTTGTCTCAAAAAACAAACAAGCTAGAGAACATCTGTAACTAGACATCCACAACAAGGTAAACATATTACTTAGCTCTCATCTTCCTCAGAATGTATTGAGTACCATATGTGCATGATACCTGATCTTGAGTGAGGGCATCATTTTCTGCTTCTAGGTGTATATGCAACAAGCTAGTATGGGCATTTCTTTGTGTTTTGACCTGAAAGAGAAACACAGCTCTAGAACCTGGTGGTCTTGACTTTCTCTAAAGATGTGTAGATATTTTCTTGAGGTCTTACTAGGTAGTTGAAATGTGTGTATACAGAAATGTCCATCTCCATCCAGGGTAAAGATTAGATTCTGGGGTTGCACTGGATTTAGTGTTACTGATAGTAACTTTGAGAAGTCTCAAGTGGGAAGCCAATGAAAAATGCATGTGTAGGAATTTGATAGTGCTTGTTTAGCAAATAATTTACATCCCAAAGGGATAGAGAATCACTGATCTATAAGCTCTAGCAGACTTTTCACCATAAACCACCTGTATTTAGTTTCTAGAATAACTGTGTCATAATTATCTCCAATCAAAAAGAAAGACAGTAAGAAACTTGTCACTAGAGAAATAATTGTAAATTTCCAGCTGTCTTACTTGGTTATTTTTATCCTGAACTCTTGTGAATTTTTTTTTCTTCCTGGTAATTAACTGGCCAGATGCCCATGCAGCTACTACTCTCAACAATATCTAAACTTGTAACAGTATGCAATATTTATGTGAATCAGTATTTCACAGCTAAGTAACTTTGTACTCTTAGTTGATATTTCTGATGTGGGTAGGACAGAGAAAGATCTCCATTTTGAGGGTGAGGAAGCTGATGAAATGAGCCCAGTGCTCTTTACCCTGTACTTCCCTACTGTGTCTAGAAAACAGTCTGTTCTGGGAGACTTAGTCCTCTCTGTTCACCCTTTCCTGTATTGAGGCTTCTACCCAAAGACACAGTTTTGTTTTTTATTTTTAAAAAGTTTTTAAGTGCATATGGCTCATGCCCGTATTGCTACTACTTGGGAAATTAATGTAAGAGGATGACCAGAATTTTAAGACATCTTGTTTTATAGAGTGAGACTCTGTCTCAAAACGGGAGGTGGGTATAGAGGGGGGATAGGGACAGGACAAGAACTGGGTGGTGGTTGCACATGTCTAATCCCAGCACAGCCTGTTCTATAGAGTGAGTTTCAGGACATCCAGGGCTACACAGAGAAACCTTGTCTTGGAAAGAAAACAAACAAACAAAAAAACCAACCACACAAAAGGGACGTAAGAAAATTTCTCGAGTTCTCATTCTTTTTTTTTTTTTTTTTTTTTTTTTTCGAGTCAAGGTTTCTCTGTGAAGCAGTGCTGGCTTTCCTGGATCTCTCTCTGTAGACAGGTTGGCCTAGAACTCACAGAGATCCTCCTGCCTCTGCCTCTCGAGTGCTGGAATTAAAGGCTTGCACCACCCTGCCCATCTTGAATAACCAATCTTAACAAAAGAAGAGAACTTTAACAAAAGAGCACAGGACTGGCCAGGCAGGAGGATGACTGCAGGTTTGAGGCCAGCCTGGAGGTATATATAAAACAGGTGGGTGTGGTAGCATTCACCTGTAATCCCAGTCCTGGAAAGGTGGAGACAAGAGGATCTGAGTCCACTAGCCAGCTACTCTAGATAAATCATGGCCTCCAGGTTCAGTGAGAAATGCTATCTCAGAAGGTACAGTAGGGCCTGGAGAGATGCTTTAGCAATTAAGAACACTGACTATTCTTCCAGAGGACATGGGTTCAATTAATTCCCAGCACCCACATGATAGCTCATAACAGTCTATAATCCAGTTCTAGGAGATCCAGTGCCCCTTTCTGGCCTCTGTGGGTACCAGGCGTGCAAGTGGTACACAGACATACATGTTATCAAAACACCAATACACATTTAAAAAATGAAAATATGGTAATGAGGCCTGGGGATACAGCTCAGTTAGAGTATTTGCCTAGCAAAAAGGAGCCTTGGGTTTGATTCCTAACAACTCCTAAACAGGGTCTGGTGATACATATCTGTAACTCTTGAAAGGTAGAGGCAAGAAGGATCAGAAGTTCAAGGGATATGTAGCAAGTTCAAGTCCAGTTTCATACACAAGAGCACAGAATATGGGTTCAAATTCCATCTCTGACATGGACTTACCTCATTACCAGGTTTCTCAGTCTTCTTAGATTAATCTATCAGATGGGAATATTTGGACCTGTGCTCCCCTTTTTTGTGTTTGTATTGAGGACAAAATAAGTACTGTAAAGCTGCTTCGTATAAAGGATAGGACTGGCACAGTGGCTCAGTCGGTACTGTTTTTGCACAAGCATGAGGATGTGAGTATGGATCGATCCCCAGCACTCCCATAAAAAGCTCGGTATGGCTTTTTGTACCTGTAACACCAGCAGGAGGGAGACGGAGGCAGGAGGAGGATCTGTGAGGCTTGTTGTAGACAAAGGTCTTAAAAAGTAGAGTTAGCCCCACTTTAGACTCCTAGCAATGGTGGAGAAGGTGCCTGAACTGGCCTATTCCGGTAATCAGATTGGTGAATTCTGTAACTGTCATTATATAGCCTCTGTCTAGTAACTGGTGGAAACAGTTGCAGAGATCCACAGCTAGACACCAGGCTGAGCTCTAGGAGTCCAGTCTAAGAGAGAGAAGAGGGATTCTATGAGCAAGGGGCATCAAGATCATGATGGGGAAACCTACAGAGACAACCAAACCAAACTAGTGGGAACTCATGGACCAGTAGCTTTGGGTGAACTAGGCCCTCTGCAAAGGCAAGACAGTTGTTTAGCTGGACTGCTTAAGAAGCCCCTGCGGGATTAGGATCCGTCCCTGGTGCATGAGCAGGCTTTTTGGAGCCCAGTGCCTATGGTGGGACACCTTACACAACCTTGGTTCAGAGGGAGGGGCCTGGACCTGCCTCAACTGAATGTACCAGGCTCTGCTGACTCCCCATGGGAGACCGTGCCTTGGAGGAGGTGGGAATGGGGGATGGGTTAGGGGGGAAAGCTGGGGGGCAGGAGGAGGGAGGAGAGGGGTACTTGTGGTTGGTATGCAAAATGAACAGAAAATTTCTTAATAATAATAAAAAAAAGAGTGAGGAAGAACCCAATGTCAACTTCTAGCCCTCATATACATGAGCATACCCATGCACACACATTTACACACAAAAGTGTAAAAGATGTACAATTGTTGGAGATTAATGTAACCATTGATTGCTTTACACCGCAGTGGGAAATTTGGGTTTTGGTTGTCTTGGAGAATTATTTCCTTCCACTCTCAATAATCAGTATAACCAACCCTGTATTTACAACTTTTGTAAAACTTTCCAGGGAGGTCTGGACAGATGGCTTAGTGGTTAAGAGCACTGTCTGCTCTTCCAGAGCACCTAGGTTCAATTTCCAGCACCCACATGGCAGCTCTAGTTCCAGAGAAGCTGATGCCCTCTTTTGGCCTCTTCATACATGTGGTGCACAGATATACATGCAGGCAAAAAAAAAAATGAAAGAAAGAAAGATGTAAAAAAAAAAAATATTCTCTGCCGGGCGGTGGTGGCGCACGCCTTTAATCCCAGCACTCGGGAGGCAGAGGCAGAGGCAGGTGGATCTCTGTGAGTCTGAGGCCAGCCTGGGCTACAGAGTGAGTTCTAGGACAGGCTCCAAAGCTACACAGAGAAAGAAACCCTGTCTGGGGGAAAAAAATTATTCTCTCTCTTAAATTTCTCTCTCTTTGTGTGTGTATGTGTGTGTGTGTGTGTGTGTGTGTGTGTGTGTGTGTGTGTGTGGTGGGGGGTTGGGACAGGATTTCTTTGTGTAGCCTTGGCTGTCCTGAAACTAGCTCAGTAGACCAGGCTGGCCTCGAACTCAGAGAGTTCTGCCTGTCTCTACCTTCTGAGTGCTAGAACTAAAGATGCGCACCAATACTGCCTGGCTAAAAAAACATTCTCAAAAAAGAAAAAAAACCCTTAAAGCCCTTCAGGTCTGTAATTGGGAATTGCTGTCTCCTTGCTGTTTTTAGACCTATTAATTTACCAGCACACAGTCTCTGTTGTCCAAGGAAACGTGTGATTAGCTATTGTGCTGTATGTCTAAAGGAGAACAGCTCCTCTTCATCCCTACCCTTTACTTCTTCCCTGTCACGATTTTTTTCATTCTTCTATTGAATTATTGCATAGCGGTTTCTATATAGATGAACACAAGTACTTAAGGAATCTTCCTATATGCAAATTTCAAAAACCTGAGGCCAAGGATTATTGAGAACTTAAAGTAATTTTTTTTTTGTTTTTGTTTTTTTTGTTTTTGTTTTTTTTTGTTTTTGTTTTTTCGAGACAGGGTTTCTCTGTGTAGCTTTGCGCCTTTCCTGGAACTCACTTGGTAGCCCAGGCTGGCCTCGAACTCACAGAGATCCGCCTGGCTCTGCCTCCCGAGTGCTGGGATTAAAGGCGTGTGCCACCACCGCCCGGTGAGAACTTAGAGTAATTCTTGAGGAGCCTGTGTTTGGTCATTGGGTTCATGGCCCCTTCACTATATGCAAGGCATGTTTGTCTTGAGTGTGTGCCAGAAACAGATGGTATGTAAGAGCCAAGAAGAAAATAGGAGTGTAGACATTTGGAGCTTAAAAATAATATGCTAAAATAGTAATAAGCTGTATTAACAAGTCTGAAAATGCTACTTATAGAAGTAGATTTGATTGTGCACTAAGGATGTTTTGAGAGGAAGGAGAAATGTTGTTTGAGACTAATTAGTAAATGTATTAAATTTCCTTATAATGGAAAGCAAAGTTTCCTAATGGATGCTATACCCTAAATCTTTAAACAGTAGTTATAATCCATGAAATGGTCCTCAAAATTCTTGCTTTGTAGGATCTTTCTGTATCTGGGAGTTTAAATAGAGCTGGACCCAGCTGGAGCTTTCTTTACTTTTTCTTTTCTTTAACTTTTATGGGTGGTTTGCCTGCTTATGTGTCTGTATGCTTGTGTATACAATGCCAGAGGAGGCCAGACGAGGGTGTCTAGATCCCCTGGAGCTGGCGTTATAGACAGTTGTGAGCTGCCATGTGAGTGCTGGGAATTGAACCCTGTTCCTCTGGAAGAGCAGTCACTGTTCTTAACCATGGAGCCATCTCTCCAGAGTCAAGACAAAGTCTCACCGTTTGGATTTGGCTGGCCTGAAACTCACTCTGTAGACTAGGCTGACCTTAAACTCAGAAATCTGCCTGACTCTGGCTCCCAAGTAATGGAATTAAAGGTGTTCCCTTCCAGAGCTTTCTTTAGAACTCAAAACAGACTTTCTCTTTTGGTGATGGGGTAAGTGGGGTCATATAGTGTGGTAGTTGCCCTAGACTCTATATTCTGATTGCTTCTACAAGATGAAATAGCCTTGCACTCCCAGTTTATATAAGCCTGCAGTGTTGAGATATTTCCTAAAGATTTATATGTTTCTGAATTAGTCTGGAGGGAAAGCCTGCATCTGTCCTGATCACTGGCTTTCCAGTTCTTAAATTTGAAGCCTTCCTAGTTACTTCCAGCTTTAATTGTTGGCCTTTTTTTTTTTTTTAAATTAGAACATTTCATTCTAAATTAAGTAGTTTAAAAGGGTCTTAACTATCTGATATTTATGAAAGAGATGGGAGGTCTTTTTATTTTTATTTTTATCTCTGTGCATGTGAAACAGGGCTTTTTTTTTTTTTTTTTTTTTTTTTTTTTTTTTTTTAAAAGAAAAAAGTGACGCAAGTAAACAGAAGAGCTCTGATGCCTGATGGTCTTGAGGGATGGTGCTGTCTAGAACTGTTGGGGGCATGAGTAGGTGTCTGTCGTTGAGCCAACAATAGTGGCTCTAAGGAGTTAGGTGATTTACCCAAGATCATAAACATACAGGAATGGTTAGTAGGGACCATTACTAACCATTAGTAAAGTTACTGTACTTTAATGCCCCCTCCCCCCCTGTTCACAGCTGAGTACTCATAGATGTCAGTGTGTCAAGAAATTTGGGAAGGGAAAGGATAAAAGAAAAAGACAGCATGAAAAGAAGCCAAGGAGAGCAGGTGTGATGTGGCTTGTGTGTGTCCCAGCACTCAGGGGGCTGAGATGGGAGGATGACTTGAGAATGGGAGCTGGGTACTACCCTGGCCGTGTGTGTGTGTGTGTGTGTGTGTGTGTGTGTGTGTGTGTGTGTGTG
>CABHPR010133031.1:0-49373 GCA_902168415.1 Peromyscus melanophrys
ACTCTATCTCAATTGCCTTCCCCACTGTGCATTGTTCTATAGCCCTTAGCATCTGTGTGTACTTAAGTGTATGTAATACCACACAAGCTTGCATGGTTGCTTTTCACTTACTTGTTTGAAGTTCTCCTCATAAGAATATAGGGCCTGTGTGAGAGGAGCATGCTGCCTTTACTGTAGTGGCCAGAGCATAAAGGGGAGCAGGCCATGGCAGGTGACAGACACTGGGTAAGCAAGTGGGGAGTGGTCCAGCAAGCTAATTTCTAGAAACTTCTTGGTTAAATTATCATGTGAAACTGTACACAGATGGACAGCGAGCTATAACAAGCTCAAATATACCTTCCCTGAGGTGAAACATTCTCATTTTATACAAGTTATTATCTCACTATCTCAACTCCCATCCAGAAAGTCACAAAAGAAATTGTTTATTTCCAGCCAGGACTGGATTTGCATATACTCCAGAAAGCTGGTCTTGGATATGAAAAGGAGCCAAGGTAAAACCAACTGCTCAGTCTGACCTTCCCCTAACCCACTTCTCTTTTTCCCTAGCCTTTAACAGTAAAGGATCCTGTGTCTTTGTGACGCCACCTAGGCCTGCATGGCGAGGAGCTACACCCTCCGAAACACACACACACACACACACACACACACACACTGTTCAATTATTCAAGTACCCTTCACATCCATGAGAAGCCTCCAGAATCTATCACAGATGCCTCTGTCCATTGACAGCACTGATTTCCTTTCATCTGTAGGGCAGTTAGTGATAGACACCAGATGCCTAGCTGTGTGGTGATTATAACAAGTCAGATTTTTCTCTTTTGACCCAACCCTCCATGTTTTAGAAAACTCAAAAGAGAAACATAGAAGTGTATGACTTTCTTACAATTCTATCAAATTTATTACATTTGCTCCTATATATTTCTGCAGAGTTAGGGTTTTTGAATAGATTAAAAAATGTTTGTAAGCATACAGATTCACAGACAGGCATCTCAGGAAAGATTGAGCACATCCAAAATGGATGCAGACTTCTCAGGAAAGACTCGGGTCTGCTCAGAATTTCAGTCCTCAGTGTGACCTTACAAGACAGAAACAGAACACTGGCGATTTCTCTTGGGTCCTTTGTTCATTGGGCTCAAGGTTGCTGGGCATGGCTTAAGTCCCTCTGTCCTTTTCTGTGACACAGAGAGTGTGAGAGTGGGCTGTGCAGTAGGATATGTGGAGAAGACTATGAGTGAATGGGCTTCATCTACTCTCCCCCCAGGGAAATGCATGTCCCCTTTTTCTGCATTATTGACTGAGACCAGTTAGAGACCAACTTAGCCCAGACAGATCTCAATCTGCAATCTTTGTGCTGTGAAAGGAACCAAGAGGACCCTAGTCTGATCCTCATTATTCATTAAATCACTATGATGACAAGTGTTTGTAACTGCAGAGCTACAGGGGTACAGGGGCTGGAGAGAGATGGGTCCCAGGGTTCACTGGTCAGACAGCTTAGCCGACTTAGTGTTCTAGCATCATTTGTTCCGGTGGCATTCACCATGGCCAAAGATAACTTGAGAGGGAAGGGATCCAAGTCACAGTCCATCTAGCACAGAGTCACAGTAGCAGGAGCTTGAGACAGATGGTCACACATCTACTTCCTACTTTAAAAGCCCGAGCTGAAGGGAACATAGCAAAAGATGGACATAATTTCATACCTTTCTAGGCCACCAGTTCTGAGTAGAAAATTCTGTGGTTCTGCCCTCGGTTCCTTCCTGGGCTCACTGTCTATAAAACCACATATATTCACTGTGTCTGTTTTTACGCCTAAGTGGATAACTTTGGAATCCGCTCCTAATTCCAACTTCAGTGTTCACTCACACCTCCCATTCCGATGTCTTACACTGAGGTCAGAACCGTCTTCCCCTCAAATCCGTTTCTCCCAGTGCACTGTGCCTCCCCGCTGCTCCTCACAGAATAGCTAAACACTCCACCCATGGTCGTCCTAGTCTTCCTCGCCTTTATCCCGTGCATAATCAACTATTCAGACAATTTTTCCTTTGTCTGTATTACCAAAGTGGGTCTATTCTTCCTGTTTTCATTGCTAAAACTACTACAGAAATCACATCCTAAAAGAACTATTCTAGTCTGCTTTCTGTTACTGAGGTAAGCAGTGTAACCAAAAGCAACTTGAGGAGAAAAGTGTTTACAGCCTATTATCAAGGGGGTCAGGGTAGACTCTCAAGCAGGAACTTTCAGGCAGGAACAGAAGCAAAGACCATGAATGGACACTGCTTACTGGCTGCTCCCCATGGCTTGTTCAGCCTGCTTTCTCACATAGCTCAGGACCAGCAGCCCAGGAGTGGCACTACTCACAGGGGGCTGGACCCTCCCACATCAATTGTTTTTTAAAAAATGTTCCACAGACTTTCCCATGGGCCAATCTGATGCAGGAAATTCCTAGACTGAGTTCTCTCTTCCCAAATATCCCCTGTGTGTGTCAAGTTGACAAAAAACTAACCAGCACAAACAGCATTTGCTCTTTTATTCCTTAAATTCATTTGACATAGTATTCTCAAAACCTTTCTGCTATATGGTGTGAATTATATGCATTGATAACGTGTGTGACTTTTTCAGTTCTTCTCCATCTCCCATGGAAACGAGGTCCAATATACTTAACTTGGTCTTTCATGCTCTGCATACTCTGGCTTTTCCCACTTCTTCATTCCCAGCTTTTCATAGTGACCTCCCCACAAATGCTCTCTCAAGTGAGTGTCAATGCCAAATTATTATGCTGCAATGTACCTTGCCTGTCACCTTGATCACCCATATGCATTTTTGAGGAATCCGAATAGACACTGCTTCTTGAGAGAGACCACTCTGGTTCTCTCCCCCTGCCTCTCCTCCACACTCTCAGGGGTGGGGCTCTTTAGTTTTAATCCATAATGACTAATCACATAATTTATAACGAGCATATTGTTTATAGTTTTGCTCCCATCTTTTCAACTTTATTTTAAATTTCACAAAGATTTGTTAAGCTTGCAAAAAGGATCATTTGTGTGTCTCAAAATATGTCCCAATGCCTGATTAACCTGGCAAGTGAATAAACAGAAATAGTTACTGCTGTGGCTGAGTCTGTGTCCCCTAAGCTGGCCCTCAATCGCTCCATCTTAAGTCTTTGGCTGCCCTGAGAAATCTTGAACCAGGTGTTTTGGGGAGATAATTTTTTAAAAGTTCTTTCTATGTTTAAAAGTGATTTGCTAGTCTCAAAAACGCCTTTTAGTATATAATCCTAATACATACCAGCTGAAAATAAAATAGAGTAAGAAACCAAACAAATAAATGGAGGACTGGGAATGTAGGTCAGTGGTAGGATGCACCCCCAGAATGTAGGAGGCCCTAAATTCAGTCCCCAGTGATGCCAAAAATAAAAAAATAAAATAAAACATGGTGAATCAAAATAATTAAATATCTTGTGGACAATCTTAAATGTATATTATAACATAAAAAATTCCTTGAATTATGATTCTAAGAGAATATTCTATTGGAAGGTATCAAAAGAAGAATTCGACTTCATAACTAAGAAACGAACCACTCTGAATTTCTCCTGAAGGGAAGACACAAACAAGCTAGAAAAGAAGCCTGAAGTGCTGGCCTTCGGCAATAGGTGTGGCTACACTCACAAACAATATGCTGCTGTCCATGTCCATGTTCCACAAGAAGGCACCCTTCCTCCTAGTGCACACTGAGCCTCAAGTCCCCAGGGAGCTCTGCAGCAAGGCTGAGCAGGACAGGGCTCTGAAGAGCAACTGGGGTGTGCAGTCGACACACAATGGCAGAGCGGAGAAAGACATACCTGCTCTCCTTCCTTGCCTGGAAATGCCACTAACTTCCAATTGTATCCAGACACTTTGATGTTGTAGATTGAGATGCACCAAGACAAGACAGGAGAGGACACAATTATCAGACAAAAAGAACTGCAGCAGCTTTGGAAAGTTCAGCGTGGAGGGAATGGAAGTAGAGAAGAAAGTGTTGCTGGGTAGAATTTCATCGCAGAGGGCTCAATTCTCAACGCTGATAAGCATGGCCAGGCTCTGACCTCAGATCTAATGGGCAACGTGCTTCAGCACAAAGCGGTCCCTGGAATGACTCTCACAAGGGAAGGAGATGACTAGCCTAGTTTCCCAGTATTAATTAGTTTGGCTTTTTTTTTTTTAAAAAAAAGAAAATCATTAAACTTTTTGAGTTTTCTTGGCCAGGCTTCCTAATGTGCAGAGCTCTGATAACTTCACGCTGTGCACAGCAGGTCCTGCCATCCTGAGCACAGCAGGGCTTTGGCAACCTGAGCCCTATGAGAACCCACTCCTTGTGGCCGGCCTCTAGCTATTTCTAGAACACTGAACACACTCCAGCATGTGGGTATTTATTCTTATAACCTTTAACAGGAGGGGTGTTAATATGCCCTGCCCCATCAGTCAGAAACCTTGAGGTTGACTAAAGCAAAGGAACATTTCTCTAAACCATGTTTTATAATGCACAGAAGTCCAGTTGTACGTGAGTCGGTGCTGTTGAAAAACACTTACCTTGGAGTTACTGACCAAAAGCACAAAATCCAGCACTACAACTAAGGATAGCTGAATGCCAAAGATGCCATCCTGAGGCGTCTGAAAAGCACCGGAGTTTGCGCACACTGTTCAGCTGGTAGAGTGTTTGCTTGCCTTGTGTGCACAGGAGCCTGGGTTTGGGGCTGGAGAGATGGCTCAGCAGTAAGGAGCACTATCTGCTCTTCTGGAGGACCCAGGTTCAATTCTGAGCACCCACATGATAGCTCACAACTGTCTGTAACTCCAATTCTTGGGGACCTGACACTCTCACACAGACATACATTCAGGCAAAACACCAATGCACATAAAATAAAAATAAACATAATATTTTTTTAAAAAAAGGAAAGAAAAAAAGGACCCTGGTTTCAATTCTCCAGCAAGACACAAACCTAATGTGGTTGTGCTTGTCTTAATCCCAGCACTGTGGAGAGTCAGAAGAAGTTCAAGGTCAGGCCGGGATACACAAAATCTGTTTCAAAAATTAATTAATTGATTGACCGAAGCAAAATGAAAGCATCTGAAAACTGGGTAATGAAAACAGGGGTGCTCTTCTGCCTTCCAAGGCTTTTGGCAGTAATTTGAAAATTGACGGTAATATGGAAATACTTAAAGATTATTGAATGCAATGCTTAAGATTTTCTTTCTAGTTTAAATTCACTGACTAGCTAAATCCCAGGGTGGAGCCCTGACTAAAAGGTACCACTTAGTGATGCATTCTTTGTCCAGACATTAACATGACTCTAGTCCACCTCCTTCTAATGGGGTTTGCCTGGGGACTCAGTGAGCCCACCCTTTACCTTTTGCCTTTATCACCTTGTTATCTCCTTGCTGGCCTGGATTAGGTATTAGTCCACTCTACGTTTACTGTCTGGTTCCTGCATCCTACTGGATTCCACCTGGGTACCACCAGCATCGTTTTTTAAAAGATTTATTTATTTACTTATTTTGAGATTATAACATAATTACATCACTTCCCCCTTTCCTACCTCCAAACCCTCCCATACACTCTCCCTTGCTCTCTTTCAAATTCTTGGTCTTTGTTTTCTTTAATTTTAGTTACACACACACATTACTTTATATGCATGAGTTTCCTTGCATACATGTCTTTGTACCATGTGCATGCAGTGCCTGTAGAGGGCATAAGAGGGATTCAGATCACTGGATTTACAAGAAGGCCATGAGCCACCATGTGAGGAACTGGACCCAGGTCTTCTGCAAAAAGCATTAAGTTCTCTTAGCCACTGAGCCATTACCACAGACTCTGTCCTTTGGGACTGTCTTTCTTTCATAGCGCTGTATCTCTAGCACATGAAGCAGTGTCTAGGGGCTGGGCACGGGGGAGGCTCGGTGAGCAAGAGCTCTTGCTGTGCTAGCAGGAGGCACTGAGTTCACATCCCCAACATTCCCAGCATGCAAGTAAAAAAAAATTTGAGTGTGGCCCTTCACAAGTCTGTAACCCAGCACTGTGGGAGATGGTGATGGGGACGTGGAAATCACTAGGGCTGCCTGGCCAGCAGCCTAGCTCCAAGTTCAGAGAGAGAAGTAGTCTTAAGAGGACAGGGTATGAGTGAAGGACTAAGACACCCAACATCCTCCTCTGACCTCTGCACACATGGGCAAATGCAACTGTGTACACACATCCATCTATACCACACACACTTACGGCATACACACATGCAGACACACACACACACACACTCAAGAACAACAACAACAACAATAATAATAATAAAACAATAATAATAAATAAGCAGCGCTGGACAGAGATAGGGCCTTCAACAGACATCTATTTAACATACTGGCTTACTGAATCTCTCAGCACGACTTCTAAGACTTCATCTCCACTGATTTGCTGGCCTCGACCTTCCTCCTTCCCCTCCCTGCACTGTTTCCATCACCAAACAACTGAGGTAGCCAACACTGCAGCTGCGTTCACATCTTTCTGCTTTTTTCAGAATGACCAGGTTCCTCCCGGCTCACACCTTCCCCTGCCATCCCTCCCCACGTCTGCCTGTCTTGGTGCATCCCTGAGCACCCTGCAAGCCCCACTCTGCTTTCTGAGTGGGACACCTGAGGCACATCTCCAAGCAGGGAACGCTGACTGTCCACTTCGAGTTCCTCTCACTTCACGGTGGGACTCGCGATTCTCTGTGTGTTTTCTTCTGTTGCTGTTTTTCAAAGCCGACAGTGGTTACCTGGATGTGAGTGACTGGCACTTCGATGTGCCCAACCAACATTTTTAAAAATAAAATGAGTGAAATGAGTGAGTGTCAGAAAGTGTCCTGCACAGATTGTGCTAAATATAAAACTTGGAGCGCAGCAAAGTGAGCTGGCCTCACTCGAGCAGCCTCCACTTGCACCTGCTGTCTCTGAATTCAATTCTAATGAGATGGCAGAGACCACTCATAAATATTTATGAAGACCAGAATTTGGCACAGATTGGCACTGGGCTGCACACCCTGAGTGATGGTATTTCATGTTCCGGAGCCTTCCAGCTTCATGGCCACCAGTGCCATCCAACAATGCTGCCAAAATTCCATTCCCAGAAGGGGCACATTTTCCCTCTGGCTCAGTGTCACGGGCCGAACCCAGAAGAGATCGAACGTTTCATATAGTGTAAAGGTTGGCACAATAAGCTTCTTCATTTTATCATAAAGCCACCAGTTTTCAGTCAACAGAATATTGTGCAGAGTGTGTATATATATTTTCTTTTAGTGTGAAGAGAGGACAGTCCATTTGCTTCTCTGATTCCCTTTGTTTGCAGCCTCAGGATGCTGATGGATTTTTCAGAATGACAAACATGCAGTACATCCTTAAAGTTGAGGAAAAGAGGGTGAGAGCCAACACTATACCATGCTAGCTAGAGCAGCACCTTACCTCATTCAGAAGTCAAGATAGATACGTTAGAATGCAACTTCTAAGCTATCTCATCTTTCTAGAAACTCGGTCGTTTAGTCCTCCTTCTGGGAGACCTGACAGCTGTCTGTCCATTTGAGATGGCTAGAGAATTCTTTACATTATTTTCCTCTCAGTTTGTTGGCTCTGTGTCTGCCAGGGCTTGAAGGAGATATAGCCGAAAAAAAAAAGAGGAGTGTACACATTCATTAGTGCAAATATCTTAAAGAATAACCTCAAAGAAACAAGCACATAACTCTCACTTTAAATTCTAGAATGGTATTTGGCAGTAGAAAAATAAGAGAATTGTAGGGTTATTCTTGCTACTTGGCAATAAACCTCAGCACTATCTCACAGTTTGGGAAGTGAAGGAGGGTCAGCAGAGCCCCTTGAAGGTGGCAAGATGATTGACAGATGTAAAACCATTTTGCTTTGATTTGCTCCTTACAAGTGTGGAGCTATTTTGAGGACTTTGCTTTAAAGACAAAAGCCTTCTCTTTAAGCAGTTATATAAGCAAAATGAATTAAACCTCAGAGAAGACAGGAATTATTTGTGGTCCAGATCAACTGGGTAATCCAGAATTATTTTTCAATGACATTGGAGTTCTAATAACAAGTGTTTCCATGGAAAGCAGGGCATTCTTTAGTAGGTCTAAAAACAGGAGTCAGCTAGTGGTAGGACTGCACACTTCAGCCTTGAATTCCATGGATGGCAGCAGATGAGGACCTCGTCTTTGGGCAGGGACACTGCATTTCTGTGTTTACATGCATGCATATAACTGCTGAGGGCTGTTACTTCGCATACTTTCTACAATACAGCCACTGAAGCAAACCCTGATTCTGTTTGGTGCTTGTGCTCATGCAGGCGTGCACACACACCTCCACAAAGCCCTGTTTACTAATGGTAAGGCAATAATTTTCACAATTTGTCCATGCTGTGCATTCTGATATGCAAGCCCTAATGTAGTATTTCACAGAGAGCAAATTTTCAAAAACAGTGATTTGGTTTTATTTATTTAAAAAAAAAACTATTGTTTTTGTTGTTGTTTTATTTTAAGTCTATAACTCATACTTTAAAACCAAAATCGTCCTATAAAAATCACTATGTATTCATATTTTCACTATAAAAATTTAAATCAGTAGTACACAGTAAGAATTGGGATGCTGCTTTCTTCTTTCCAGAGATGTGACAAACATGTTTTCTGGTTGGTAACAGGCCAGAAATGCTGGCAGGTGATAGCAAGACGAAGAATCTCCCCCATAGAGGCTGAGCAGGGTCTGTCAAGCTCCATTTTAGCCAGAGAGATTTTGACAAGAAGAAATTGCAGAGTAGCAGCCTGCCCAACAGAAACATAACACATTGGCTTACAGAGAAGGAATCTTAAGCAAAAGCACACAAGCAAATTTAGTAAGCTACACTCACAGGATAGCCTTCACTCTGCTGGCATTGGTGCCCAAAGGTCTGTGTATCAACTGAGAAATCATCTTCTATGCTCACAAAACTACTGACGCAGAAGCACACACATGTAACTCTTTGATCCCTAAGCAGGTGACCATGGGATCTCTATATTATCTATATGTGTTAAGTTAGCCTGAATTCTCACATGTTAAAAATACGTTTTTTTTAAATTTACACATAAACAAAGAGTACTGGAGACAGTAGAACTCCATCAGCAGAAGGCAGCCTTAAAAGGGCTGCATAGATAAAATTTGAAGTTCATTTTTGTTTTGCTTTAATTCATTAAAACTTTATTAAAAACAAGTTGCAAATAAGAAAACATCTCAGAGTGAAATTGTCACACCTATCCAAATGGAAAAGGTGAGATGATCACAGCATGTGCCAATTAATTCATTGTTCTTTGCTCTTGACACATATGAAGAGCTGCGTTCAAGTTCCCACAGCCTTGCCTTCTCCAAGACGATGAACTATAATCTGTGAACCCAATAGACCCTTTCTCCCACAAGCTCGACCATCGCAGCAAGAAGAAATGAAGCCAAGGCAATTTCCACATGTAGCATTTTAGTAGAAGACATCTCTTAGTTGACTCCTCCAACCAAGACACATTGTGATCACAGATGAACTGGCTCTAGAAACTCTCCATATAAAAATCCTTCCCCCTAAAACCTGACTGAGAGTTGAAGACAAACCAACTCAACACAGGAACTTCAGGTATGCATAAGGACTCACCTAAGCTACATGGGACAAAAAGCTGGTGATGATGGGTATTCTAGACAATCAATACATCAGGGACCCTAAGCTAAGCTAACAGACATGGGACTGATCTAGAAGAACCTGACTCAGAAGCACATGGAAAATGTGACTGTGCAAGTGAGAGAAAAACACTAAGCTCGTAGGATACGAGAAGATGCTTCTGAAGAAAGGAAGTAAGGCCGTGGGTTCCATTGTGTGTGAGCCATCCATACCTCACATGAATGAAGGGCTTACACACTTGGACCTTCAAAGAAGCACTTACTGCTGTCTTTGGCATACCCCTCTGAGCCTGTGAACTGGTGTCATCAGAATGACATCAACTGCTATCTTTTGGAGGACCTTGAGCCCCAGGCTATTCTAGAAAGCTGGCCTAGGGAATGACTTGGAACTCAAAGTCACTCCCAGCCATAGCTCAAGTCCTGTCTTTATTTTCCTTTATTCCTCTGAAATCTATAAATAGTATTTAAATAACAGAAAGGCTGTGAACATGAACAGCAAGTCAAAGCTGTCAGCCAACTCATCATCATGGTGGTGTAATGTCATGAGCATCACTATGTTGAGCCTGGAGATCCTTCCCCTTGCTGTTCTTCAAGACACCCTAGTTGTGGACTGTCTTTGCTCATAGTGGTACATAGGTGAGTTTATTTTCTTCCATGTCTTCTAACTCCTGTTGTCCATATTTCTCTGCAGTAGATGGAACCAGTCACCCAGAGCAATGTCCTCTAAGCATTCAAATACAGCACCGCACCAAATGTTGCATCAGAAGTGGCGGAGAAAAACATCAGAACACTCTCTTGGTTACATGCACCTGCCCTAAGAAGCCCTCCTCCTCCTGTCCCACAACCACCTTGAGCTGGCCCCTTGCCATTCTGTGGAGATGGACCACTTCTGGGGCTTCCAATAATCCAGAGGAAGTCACTGGCCAATCTACATCATTCTTTATTTTTGCTAACTGAATCATGAATGTTGTCCACTTGTGCCCATCTGCATTCAGTTCTGCGTTGGATGTGTTTCTTTACCCAATCACATGACAGCAGCTTAAAATTAGCATGTGAAAATTCAGAAACCATCTGTTTTATTGACTACAACATATTTGATTATCATGATGAATGGATAAGGAAAATGTGGTACACAGTAGAATACTGCTGCAAAGAAAAATGAAATTATGACATTTTCAAGTGAATAGACGGAACTGGAAAAATAATTATACAGAGGGAGGTCACCCAGATTCAGAAAGACAAACACCAGTTATCTCTCTTATATGTGGGTGGGTCCTGGCTTTGCATCTTTGTTTTGTATGTTTAACTTTGAGTACATGTAGAATCCAGGGTATTAGAAATGAGCCATTGAAGGCAGATACATTAAGGTATGGGAAATAGTAAAATGTAGGCACTGAGAAAGTATAGAGGATACTGAGGTCAGAAATTGTTTAATCATGGAGGAGGGAGTTGGGGCGGGGAAAAAGAGTGGTGAGGAAACTTAGCAAAATGAAGCATGCATGAAATCTATACAGACTCGTACATCTGTCAGCATGTAATCCAAGTCAAATGTACAACTAGAGATGACAGCAGAGCACAGGGGGCAGGGAAGATGGGGACGGGCCAGTGATATCCGTTTATAGTGTTAAGTACCAATGGCTGTGAGGAATGGAGGAGAGTGGAGTATGGTGGTGGATTAATCCAAGGATGTATAAAGATACCTTATGGAAATGCACTAGTTTGTAAGCTCACCAAATAAAATTTAAAATGTCTCTTTGTTGGATGCTTTTATTAAATATAACCTATATAGTCTATTTTATTCTAGACATTTCTTAAAATAATATTCACTTACTCTTTCAAGATTCCATACATTTATACAATGTATTTTGATCATATCCAGTCACCACTTTCTCCCTCCAACTCCCCCTAATCATTCCCACTCTGTCTCCTTCTAACTTTATGACCTTTTCTGTTGCTATTAATCACTGTCTGTGTCCAGCTAGTGATACCCATAAGTGCCTGGGTGTGAGGCGATCTACTGGAGTATGGACAACATACTGGTAGACACGTCCCCAAAGGCCAGTGACTTGCTCCCTGGCTGTGTGATCATCTAGTGAGTGTCTCTGATGGCAGTGCCACCCTGTGGAGTCCAGGAGGTCCAAACTAGGAGGTGCTACAGTGCCTGATACAGAAATTCCTGAACCTGGCTCTTCTCTCAGTATCAGTCCACACACCACCCTCAGGTGGGAGAAATGCCCACTCCTGGGGATAGTTATGAATGTTAGAGGCTGCATGCAAATGTGATTCACATACTTGTTTTTGTGTTATGCATTCTCAGATAATACATAGCGGATCCATATGTAACCAAATCAATTGTGTTCTCATGGAGTAAGTGCCCACTTTTCCTCACGGGTTCACACACTGTGCTTATACTTGAGACACTCATTTTTACAAAAGGAAAAGTAAACTCCATTTGTCAGGCAACCAAAATTTCCCTCTTGGAAATGAAAAGGTGGCCTCTGTTTTGATCAGCTTTAGCCAGCATCACAACTCACCCGGCAAAGACTTCTTTTTCCACCAGTATCGTGTGTGTGTGTGTCTGTCTGGCTGTGAAACCCAAGGGGAGCTATTACATTACTGGAGAAAGCTGCAAGCTGTAACGCACCCGAGTACTTCGGCATGTAGATTTGCTTATTTTCATTAAGTGGTATTAAGTGCTCCAGTGTGCAGCGGAATCATCTTCCCCAGGAAGCCCAGGCTTGCGGAATTCTTTGTGGTGTCCTGGGGAATCCCTGCATCATGAGTCCCCAAGCTCTGTCCTTGCCAGGCTCGCCCGCCCCCTCCACCTCCTAGTAATTTATTAGGAGGAGTGAGTGTCTCCTTTCCTCCTCTAGTGTTTCTCTTGTTCCCAAGCTACTGGATTTGAACTGAAAACAAAGGCAGAGGGGACTGTATTTCAAGACAGGACTTGGCACTGCCAGAAATCACTGTGTATCTGTTTTCTCACTTAAAAGAGAAATCAAAGATTTCTTCTCTCATTTTTTCCCTCAAATTGCTGTGCTTTTTTCGACATAATCTAAGGCCTAGAAGAGCATAACAAAGAGAGCTGCTGTTTTCTAGGCTGAAGGGACTTCATCCTATGTACTTTCTCCACTGGAAAGCTGTGGATGGGAGCTGCTCGCTTTTACATACTTTCAGCCTGCTGACTACATTGGTCTTAAAGCACAGCTGAACCTACAGCTGTTTTCCCACACACTCTGATTGGGTTGTTCCTGGAAACAGTAAATGAAAGTGGACCTCACATTTAACCATCACTTTGTAGATTAATCTTACTGAAGCGGAAGATAGTATTTAGTGGACCCTTCTCTCCCTCCCCCGCCCCAGTCACTCCTGACCTTAGATTTTGAAGTAGAGTCTCTTGCTGAGCCTGGAACTCATCTATTCTACTAAACTGATGAGCTGTCAAGTCCAAGGGACTCACCTGCCCCCACTGCCCCAGAGCTGGTACTTCAGGTGTGCCTGCTACTGTACCTGGCTATTAGACAGACTTTGGGGATTGATCACATGCTCAAGCTTGTTTGACAAGAACTTCACAGACAACGTCTTACCTGTTGTCCCCAAATGCAAGTCAAGCCTTTTCTGTTCCTTGTGGGTTAACTATTCATCTTTGTCACATCCCCTAGCCCTGTGACAATCACATGGAAGCTGCCAAGATTTCGTTTTAATCAACTGAACTTCATTTCTCTAAACCCACCCCATTCCCAAGTCTCTGCATCAATGGCCAACAGCACCATCAAGTTCATTCAAAAGGCAAATCACTGGTTTTATTTTGAAGCACAAAAATTCAAAGACATGGTGCTTTTTTATTTAATTCTAGATGAAATTGAATTGTTACTGTCAATTTCACACAGACGTCTGTGGCAGAGATTATCTCCCTGGAATGAACGAGACTTCCTGAGAGCAAATGACTTAGTTAGCTGGGAGTCAGGGAAGCTTAGAACTTAATGGAACTACTCATCTCTGCTGTGTGCTTAGAGCAGTTAGACTCACATAAGCTCCAATAGTGCATTTACACTCACCAGGGACTATATCATTCACTGCCTACACCAAAGAGCAACTCTTGGAAAGGTTGGAGGCATGGTGGTCATCAGTCATCCTCACCTGCCAGGCCTCGCTGTTCCTTTAGGAGTGGGAGTCCCTGGGCAGAGCCAGGAAAGGGAAGGATTTCCTCCACTGCCAAGGTTTTTACAGCTGCTTCAAAGCAAACAAGCAATATGCACAAAGTTTAACTGGAGGAAGTAAATGATGTATTAAAATAAATTTGTTTGACAGGTAGGTTGATTTCTCCTGAAATGCTTCACCCCTGTAAAAATGACTAATTAGAATTGATTTGTATGTGTGGTTATGATAATATTCATAAATGGCATAACATTGACATGTGGCAGGTGTTATTAGAAGCTCTTTACAAATAATAAACTTATCTCATTTCAACACTTGAGTCTGAAACAAGGAAAGATGAATTTATTCATTCAAGGTCACATAGAGATGAAGCCATCTTTCTGCAGATCCCAACCACCTCTTTGCCTCCTCCTTACATCAGGCTTTGGATCCTGTGTAGCTAGAGTTTTCCTGCCTGGCCCACAGTCAGGACAAATCTCTGTCACCCGCCAGTCCCACAGCCACTCAGACCCAACCAAGTAAACACAGAGACTTATATTGTTTAAATTGTTTGGCCTAGTGGCTCAGGCTTCTAGCTATCTAGTTCTTAAATCTTAAATTAATCCATTTCTATAAATCTATATACCTTGCCACGTGGCTCGTGGCTTACCGGCATCTTCACATGCTGCTTGTCATGGCGGCTGCTTGTCCCGCCTATACTTCCTGCCTGGCCACTGGCCAATCAGTGTTTTATTTATTTATTGACCAATCAGAGCAATTTGACATACAGACCATCCCACAGCAATCCTGGGAACTCATCTCCTGGCAGCAGCCTTAGTGTCCGCCTCTGCTCTCACATAAACTCCTCACTATGTCTGGAAATGTCTATCCTCCTAAGGATACCGATACAATGTGGAGGACTGGAAAACAATGTGTCTGTGTTGACCTCCAAAATGTCAAGTTCCCTAGTAATTCAGAGCCCAGCATGTACAAAACAGTCGAATAATCAATGATATGTTGTGATGGTTTTAATAGGTATGGTCCCCATAGACTCAAGCGTTTGAGTGTTTGGCCCATAGAGAGTGACACTATTAGGAGATAAGGCCTTGTTGGAGTAGGTGTGGCCTTGTTGGAGGAAGTGTGTCTCTGTGGAAGCGGGCTTTGACATCTCACATATGTTCAAGCTATGCTCAGTGTGGTACACAGTTCCTGCTGGCTGCATATCAAGATGTAGGACTCTCAGCTCCTTCTCCAGCACCATGTCTGCCTGCACGCCACCATGCCCTGCCATGATGATAATGGACTAAACCTCTGAAACTGTAAGCCAGCCCCAATTAGATGTTTTCCTATATAAGAGTTGCCATGGTCATGGTGTCTCTTCACAACAATAAAAATCCTAAGACACATGTGTCCACTGCTTCCCATGTACATGTACTATTTTAAACACTTAATTTATATTGATTAATTTAATCATCTCAGTGCTTCTGTGAGGAAAGTTCTATCATATCCATACATCACAGAATAGGAAACTATGGCACAGAATGATGACATCACTTCCAGACATTCTGGGCCAAACATGCCTAGAAAACTTTTAACCACCATAGTCTGCAGATTCTCAGATGAAACAGCCTCATCCACTGAAGCCTAACTTCTCTTCCTCCCCATCCCTTTCTCCTCCCTTCTTCCTCTTCATTCTTCTCTTCTTCCCTCTCTACTTCTGGACTCTCTCGTGTGGTAGATTTGTACTTCATGTCATGCTAAATGGAGATTACAGTAGCTGAGTGTGAGTCCTACACAGAACACTGATCTCAGCCAGAGGTGAGGAAGAAACAAGGTGGGTTCTTTCCTTGAGAGGGATCAAGACCTCACAGAAACACGGATATTGGAGTGCTAGTCCCCAAAACTGGAAAGAACACTCACCTATCATTTTATAAAACCACTCCGAAGTGTGCTGTTGCCACCTCAGCAAACTCGGCCGCATTTCTGGACAATGCACAGCAGTAGAAACAAGTGTTTCCATTCAGCTCCAGCATCTTTGGGAGGAAGGCATCTGAGCCACACCCAGGATTCTATGGAGGCAGAAGAAGTAAACATAAGACTTCTAAGGGCCTAGGTTTCCACTGTACAGTCATTTGTTCAGATGCACTTACTGGAGGGAATATGATGTAGGCAGACCTCTTCCTTGCAGACCCTACAGTCCTCAGAGGAAGCTTCAATCCCCCCACATTTTCCTTCATTTCTGTGCTTTAGCCTCAGTGACAGACCCTATCTCAAAAAACATCATGGGGGAAGGGGTAACAGTCAAGGAAGACATTCATCATCAACCAGCAGTCCACATGCTCATGTATGCATCTACAGATAAATGCACATAAATCCCCACAAACATGTACACACAAACATACAGACATACACTAATACACAAAAGCCTTCAGCTGATAGGGTGGGGCCCACCACATTAGAGAAGACTGTTCACACCAAACCTACCAGTTGAAATATTAATCTCAAGGGAAAACACCATCACCCAGAATTGATGGAATATCTGGACTCAGTGGCCTAGCAAGTTTGGTACATACAGTTAATCACCATCACAGCTATAGCACTGTCTGACTCAGACAACTCTACCATATATTCAATTTTAGCACCCAAGAGTCACCTGTGAGATGCCAGTCAGCAGAAGTCTGATTTACATGGAGCCACATAAAACCCATTGAAGAGGGGAGAAAGACAAGGAAGTAACCACCGCAATGTCCCTTCCTGGTGTACCAAAGCAGTTCAGGGAGAAAAACAATCAAAAGAACAACAAAGTACCATAAAAGAATCTCACAGAATTTTTTCAATGAAGTTATGGTCAGAAGATTGAAAATACATGGTTCTAAAGAGCATAGTGTTTTCATATTGGCAAAATGACCTGAATGAAAATATAGAAAAAATAAAATACCAGTTGAAGATTCTGAAATTGATTTTTTTCCATTTTAAATCTTATAATAAAACATGTTGGAAATTTAAATTAAAAAGAAAACTTCATTCAGCAAATTACCCAGACCTGAAATGTAATTTTCTATAAATAATATGATTTCAAATTGAAATTTAGGTTGAAATGTATTGATTCAACTGACAGACTGCTGTAAGCCACCTTTATCATGCTACGTTAAAAGGCATACTTGGAAACATTTCTGTTTCACTGTGCTCTTTTTCTCTGCCGGTCCTACCCTGGAGTCAGACCGTAAGGTGTCAAATGAAAGTAAAGTTCAGGGGTTCAAAGCTGTGGCCTGATGCCACTTACATGTCACAATGAATGCACCTGAATCAGCCTATTGGGAAAGGGGCACAAAGCTCTGAGAAGCAATGCCATTCGGCAGTCTGGAAATCCATTTTATTTTCTCTGCTAGATTACTTAAAAGATTTGTTCTCCTATCCATGTGTCGAAAATGTGTTTCACAGAGAGCATGCCCAGAGCCACAGAAACAAACAGTAACTGGTACATCTCATCATTGTTGGTAAGACTGTAATGTGGCAAATTGAACACTGGGGTTTAAATCAGGTAATCTACATGTGAGAATGAACTCCTATCACTTTTAATGCCACCACAAAAGGTAAGTATTTTATCCATGCAAAAGAATCTAGAGACAAGCTATTTCTGTTTTGTGCCACAGAAGTTTCTGGACAAGACACTTCCATGATGTTGGAGAGTATTTGTTTTGGGGGTGCATTAGTTATGCCCCTCAGACTACCCCTTAAAAAGGGGTAGTACTCACAAGTAGGGCTGGGAGACATCTCTGTTGGTGAATCATTTGCTCCACATGTGAGTGAGTTAGAATCCACAGAAGCCATGTGAAAAGCAGAGGCCAGTGGCATGTTCTTGTGGTCCTAGTGGTGGTAAGATGGGAAGTGGATGATAGTGGGGCTCTCGAAGCTTCCAGGACACCTAGCCTACCTACTTGGAGAAGTTCCAGTCCAGTGAAAATCCCTGTCTCAAACCAAAAGTCGAAAACTTCTTGAAAATGACACCTGACTTTGTCTCCTGAACTCCACACACATGAACACATGCATTCCACACACATACACTCAATATACATCACAGCCACCGCCAACCGTTCTAATAAGCCAATGCCTGATAAGTCAACAGAATACAAGGTGACAGCAGAGTCAGAGTCATTGCTTCCTTATGAGTTCAGTTCCTCTCAATTGAGCCTCCTGGTGACAATGCCATTATGTCACACCTTCCCTTCTTGGGAGAAAAAATCGTCATCTATATGCCCGTGTGCAGCACATTCTCAATGTGAACTCAACATTGTTGCAGATTCGTGCTCTCCAGAGAAAAATTTCCAATCTGGATGCAAAGCAATGCTTTCTTTTAAAGCTACCATTCTTGACTTTTCTCAAGTATCAATTTTGATTTTCCAAAATTGGAAAATAGGTCAGGCAGATTAAAAATGTAGAAATCACTGTTATGGGCCTGGAGAGATAGCTCAGCACTTGGGAGCACTTGCTGCTCTTGCAGATAACCTGAGTTTAGTTCTCAGCACCAAAGTCAGCATCTCACAACCATATATATCCCACCTCTCTCTCTCTCTCTCTCTCTCTCTCTCTCTCTCTCTCTCTCTCTCTCTCTCTCTCTCTCTCTCTCTCTCTCTCTCTCTCTCTCTCACTCTCTCACACACACACACACACACACACACACACACATTAAATACTCTTAAAAGAAATTAATGTTAAATTTCTAACAGGACACTAGTAACATAAAAATGTAGAAAAGCAATTTCACTATTTTCTACACTTTTGTTGAATGTGAATAATGTACATAAACCTTTCAGATCTGATTTCAAGAGGAATGGTTGGGAGAATAGACCCATCTCGACAACAGATATCTCACACAGTTTTCTTCCTGGTCCACTCCCTCAGGAAGAACTGAAAGAAAGTAGCCATCAGTTCAGTTGTCTGTTTGTTTCTACAAAACAGAAGATTAAGACCTGCTTCCCCCAATGTATTAGGAGGGAACTTGCCTTCATTCATCAGGCTTTACAGCAGCAGAGAGGAGCTGTCTAAACGTGACCAGATGTGACTTCCCCAAGTGGTTAGGCTTTCATCGGCAATCTTCCCTGGCCTTCTCATCTCTCATCACTGTCCTCTCTGTGGACTTCACAGATCTGAGAAACAGGAGTAGACACAGGCTCCAAGTCACAGAGGAGATGTAGGGGCCATGATCAACTGCAACACCAGCAAATGCTACAGAGCAAAGATATTCCTCCTGGCTTTCAGAGAAGGGTGGGTGAAGACATCAACGTTTTCAGGCATCAAGAATGTGGATTATTGCTCAACCCTGTAAGTTAGCTCATGTCTGAGCTCTCCTGGGCCTGCAAGGATCTTTGAGGTCTGTGGATGAGAAGCCAGGTGATAAGAGAGAGCTAACCAAATTCACTCCCACAGCTCACTTGTCAGGGGTTCTTAGCTTTGGGACAGGGAAGGGTCTAATCTATGGTCATCAGTTCACTCTCCAGCTTGTGGCCAGGTCAGGGCCCCATGCTGATCTGGTTCCATAAGCCATTTGTGAACTCCTTGCTGAACTGTTAGCATTTAAAAGTTAGCATTAAAGTGGTTCCTCTCCCAGTACCTGACTCCTTCCTTACACAGTTAAGTGGATTACTCAACAGGAATTGATTTTCTTGAAGCTAGAGTTCCAAGACATCTATGCTGGTAAGTTTCCCTGGCTTGCAGATGGCTGGCCTTCCTCTTCTCTCTCCATGTGGCCTTCCATTTGTATTTGTCTAGGTTCCCTAATCACATCTCTTTATATAAAGACCACACAGTGCATTAATGAAACCCTGATGATGTCGTTTCAACCTCATCACGTGTGCAAAGGCCCTACCTCAAAAGACTCTTCCATTCTGCATAGTGCTTCCTAACATTTTTGTCACACATCTTAGAGACTGCCATTCAGTCCCAATGTATAATTTGAACACTCAAAACTTAACAGAAAGTAAAATTTAACATCCAAGGTGTGGAAGTAATTATGTAGATTAAATAGAAAAATGTACATAAAACCTTTTAAAATGTCCAGCTTAACCAGGCTTCAAATTTTCTACTTAACTAGTTCAGCTAGTCTATTCTTACTAAAATTATTCTGATTCCAAAGCTTACCAAATTGGAGCACTTATTTG
Organism: Peromyscus melanophrys; assembly: GCA_902168415.1. Taxonomy (NCBI): domain Eukaryota; kingdom Metazoa; phylum Chordata; class Mammalia; order Rodentia; family Cricetidae; genus Peromyscus; species Peromyscus melanophrys. The sequence goes on from CABHPR010133031.1 coordinate 19,985, forward strand.
CATAAATACAGGATTTTTAAATGTCCTGTAATATTATTTTAATCATTTTCCTTATATTCAGATATATTCATTTTTTTCATATAACCTGTAACTAGTTGCAATTATCTCATCTACTTTTGTGTTAATGAGTATGATGTTCAATATAATCTGAACAAAATTCTGCTAGGAAGTAAATTAAGTAAGAAATGAGGCTTTGTTTTAAAAAAATAAAAGTTTTCAAAGTAGGAGGATGTGGCATTGACTGCAAAGCAAAAGAGTACCAAAGAGATAGGGAGTGGACTTACAAAGCCAGTGTTGGCCCTGATTTCCAAGTCTTTCTACTATGCCAGTGGGGGATTCCTGCATGCAAATAACAGATGCAGCCATGCTCAGTGGTGGTTGCTAACCAGAGTTTATAGTTCATTGGTCAGACCCCAGTGATGAGCTTGGACTGTCTAGTTGCTTTTTATCCTGTCATCTGCAACAGGAATGTGGCCTGGTTAGGGCCTCAGAGTTCAGCTGTTGGTTCCTCCAAGAATACAGTGTGGGTAAACCCCAAGTGACTACCCAGCACACTGGGAATTGAGCTTCAGTGAGCTACTGCGCTTCCTGGACACGCAACTTTACTAAAGTCCTAAGTATGCAAATAAAACACTTTTCTAAATGTTGAAATCTACTACCAAGAATTAGGGGCATTCTTAAAGACGAGGTGAAAGCCAGCAAAGATGAGTAGTGTGCATGTGAAGATGACTTCTGACTCCCAGATGTCTGCACGGGAGAATGGGGCAGTAAAATTGCAGAGTTTAAGATAGTAATTATTGCTTTGACCCATATTAAATCTGGAAAGCTCCCGAGGGTAAGAATTTCATTTTCTATCTTACCATTGCTTTTCTACAGGAAGAACTAGTGTTTCTAAACTAAATATTCAGTTAGGCCTTTTATGTCAGACTAACGTTTTGTTCCCACTGGCATCCAGACATGAGATGTTTCTGTTTAAAGAGACCCTCAAACTTGCCCAGCAGCTGAGGTTGCTGTGTGAGTCACTGCCGTTTAAAACTACTCACCAGGAACTCTCAAGATTAGGCTCAGTCGTTTAAGGGTGTTTTAAAACTCTCTTGGTGACACTGAATGAAGAATGTTTAGATATCCCCTCCCATCATGCCAAGTCACACGCCAGCACAATCAAACCATCATTTTCTTTCAAACTTCTAAAAGTCTTTGTAGCATGGGAAGTCCCTTACAAATGTGTTAATACAATTAAAATCTTTTGCTTGCGTGTCCTCAAAAGTTCTTTTAACTTAGGCAAATTTGGAGCTTCAAAAGAGAGCATTATTTAATGGATTTCTCCCTAAATATGGAGTCCAGTTTCTTCCTCTTTGTCATTATTATTTTTATGGGTGACAATAACAATCTGAAGAGTAGATATTTACTGTAGAAGTTTAAATACTTTCCAATAAGACAGAAGCAGCTTGAGGAAAGCCCGTTCCTGTAGTTAATGTGTGTATTTTAATCAAGTCCCCCTCTAAATTTCAAGAGATTCTCCGAGAACTGAAAGAGGCTGTGTACCTCAGTGTTAACATAACACCACTGTACAGCATTCCAGTAAACGTTTGCCTTGAGTAAACCTTACCTTGCTTTACTGCTTTCATATAAGCAACAGATTTACATCTATTATTGTAAACATTTTTAACAACATACAAAACACCACAGGTTTCCTCCTATACCCCTTGGGTAAGGAAAACTGGGTTTATCAAGGATGAGAGTCACCAGATGCCCTTTGAATGATGACAGCCCCTGGGAAGATGAGTCCCACAAGACCTCTGATAGTTACTTTTCCTATTGTTCTGACAAGTTCTTGACAAGAAGGAACTTGAGGGAGGAAAGATCTCTTTTGGCCCAAGATGGATACCTCTTCTTGTGGCAGGAAAGCCAAGGTGACTCCATCAGTGAAGAGCCTGGGGCTGTGGTTCATAGCTTGGTAGTCAGGAAGCAGAGGCAGGATCCAAGTCTCAGGGGCTATCACCAGACACCTGTTCCTCTATTTAGGCTCCACCTCCTGAAGAGTCCACAACCTCCCCAAACAGTATCACCAGCTGGGGACCAAGACTTCAAATGTGTGAGTATATGGGGAACAATTCACAGTCAGACTACATAATCCCACTCAAGACAAACAAACGACGTCATCTTTATTCCATGGCCTAATGTGAGCCAATCCTCAGAATAAGAAGCAGAAAGGGAAGGCAAGAGACAAGGCCCCTCTGGAGAGGAGCTCCATCTTGCTTGGAAAGTCAAAGAGGTAACACTTCATGTTGGCATCAGGCAGGCTGCACTTCAGGAGGCTTTCACAGCATGTGAGCCTTCCAGGGTAGCCATCACTTAACAGATACCCGTAGTTTAATGGCAGCAATCATTGATGCTATGGTCATTAATACTTGCTTTCTACAGAATTTCTAAAATGTCAGTGTTTATCCAGCAAAAAGGCTGTGACACTGTAAAACCAATAGAAGGGCACTAGGTGCTATAGTCACAACTACATGATTTCTTTGTTCACACACACACACACACACACACACACACACATAATATTTTAAGACAAGGTCTTTACTGTTTCCCTGGCTGTCCTAGAGATTGCTATATAAACGAGGCTGGCTTCAAACTCACAAAGATTCACCTTCTTCTGCCTCACAAGTGTTCAATTAAAAGTATACACGACCTACACCACTGCACAACTGTTTCTGTTGTTGTTGCTGATTATAATTATTTTTAAAAGAAAGAATTAAGTAAACTTAAGGATGGCTTCTATCATTCTACCATCCTTAATTTTTTTTTCTGGTTTTTCGAGACAGGGTTTCTCTATGTAGCTTTGCTCCTTTCCTGGATCTCGCTCTGTAGACCAGGCTGACCTCGAACTCACAGAGATCCGCCTGGCTCTGCCTCCTGAGTGCTGGGATCAAAGGCATGCACCACCATCACCCAGTCCATCTTTAAATTTTTTACTCTAATGGTATATTTTATAAAAATCTGTGAGAGAATATAGTTAACATTTGTACTAACTATTAAATCACAAGTGATTTTTAGGTTGTCTGTTTAGATAGGGCTCATGTTTTCATGACTCACTTTTCAGTAGAAGAACAGCCATTGCAGATGCTGTTACACTGGTGTGGGAGGGTTTTCTGCTGGGTCTGTAGTCACAGCTTCATTAGTCTGAGAATGCACTTATCCAAACATGTTAGGGAGAGTATGACACTTCTTGTCGAGTCTTCAACTAACAGCCAAAATTAATAAGCATCACTAATTCGGGACTCTATGAAATGGGCTCACAGTTTGCAAACCTTTGGTCCCTTCGAGCACCTCACACTACTTCTAATAAAATCCAGATGTCCCTGATCTTTATTTCAGGAATTTACTTTTCTTAACCAAAAAAAAATAAAGTAGTATTTTCCATAATGATTGCTGACTTCCCAGAAAATAAATCGTTTTTCACATCAACACCATGTTCCAAATTCATTTCCAACTAACTTTTGCTTTGTATTCCTCTGATGGTGATCGCTAAACCATTTAAACAATATTGCTGATTCCAAGATCCAGTGACAACCCATTATTTATTACACAAGAGAAGACACAAGGAAAACTTTTAGAAGTACTCAAACATTTCACAATTCTAAAATTATGTAACACATTGAAAAGTTCAGAAAGTTCAGAGAGAATGTATGAGTCTGAGGGAGGGGAGAAGGACTGTGACACACTGTCCTCTGGACATGGCTTAGCTGTCACACATATGAAATCCCAGCAGCAGTGGCTACCTGCACAAGACCTTTGCAAGATGAATCCACTTAAAATTTCACATGGACTGCGGAAAGACTCCTGAGACGCTGCCCCTATCTGAGGAGATATTGTCAGCTGATGGTGGATGGATGATGAGCAGTTACTTTTCTTTAGGACCATGGCCACTCACAGGTTACCCATTCCCCAGTAGATGATCCCACACCCCTGCTCAGATGGGAAGAATAAATTGGATTCAGTGTGTCAAAAATAAATCATAAAAGGAGGTCATGATGTTGAGAGGGAGATGTAAAAGGAGATTCCGGATGGAGGTGAAGAGGGAATAAAGTTGGACATGATCAAGGTAGATTGTATGTATGTAGGAAATTATTCAAAGAATAATAATTTAAAAAACTCAGTGAAAAAGCAATGCATTCCTCCTCCTCATCCTCATGCTCATCATCATCATCCACTCCATAAGTTAATGGATTTTAAGTTTAACTTCGTCTTCCACACATTATTCTCAGCTCTGGAGAATTTATAAACAAAAAGTAAACTATATTATTTTAAAATTTGATTTTTGTTCATTCCATTCAAAAACACTTAGGATGGGACACTTTTTAAGTCTCTGTATGTTGGAATTGCAAATGTTAGTCCACATCACAAAATAGTCTCTCCCAGGTCTCAGCTTCACCAGTTCTTTGTAGAAGGGGATTCCAAACTGATTAATATGAAAGTTATTTCTAGCATCCAATCTCTGGAGATGGTTAGACACCTGTACCGGGATTACCTGGTTTCTTTATTTATAATTCTTCTGTGTGGTCTGCATAGAGACCTCCACATACCCGAAAACTTCAAAATGTCCTTAGCATTTAGGTTTTATAGTATAAATTGAGGTGCATGCCAATGTTTGTGGAATATAAATATATAAAAAGAAGCAACAGACAGTGGTGTTTGGTGGAGTTCCTTTCTTCAAAAATATTGCATTGCTTATTTAAAAAGTTAGTGTTAGACTATCCTGGAATTTCAGGTGTTTTTACACTGAAGATAGAAATTTCCCAAAAATAATTGTGAAAAGGCAGACTATGGATACTGCTGTAAGAGCTATAACATATAAGAAAATTAGCAATTATAGTTGGTTTTTTTTTCTACTCTTTGTTTTTTGGGGGCCCACCACCCAGATCCCAAATAAATACACAGAGACTTATTTTTACTTTTGAATGCCCCACCTTAGCTTGGCTTCTTTCTAACCAGCTTTTTTGTTTGGTTGGTTGGTTTTTTGTGTTTTTGAGACAGGGTTTCACTGTGTAGCTTTGTGCCTTTTCTGGAACTCACTCTGTAGTCCAGGCTCTAACCAGCTTTTCTTAACTTAAATTATCCAATCTACCTTTTGCCTCTGGGCTTTTCCCTTTCTCCAGTCTATGTATCTTTCTTTACTTCTTACTCTGCTGCTGGCTGTGTGGCTGGGTGACTGGCCCCTGGCATCCTCCTCTACTCTTTTTCTGGCTTCTTTTTTTTTTCTCCTTTTCTCTTTCTATTTATTCTCTCTACCTGCCAGCTCTACCTATCCTCTCTCCTGCCTAGCTATTGGCTGTTCAGCTCTTTATTAGATCAAAATCAAGTATTTTAAACAGGCAAAGCAACACAGCTTCACAGAGTTAAACAAATGTAACATAAAAGACTGCAACAGATCTTTGCATCATTAAATAAATATTCCACAGCATAAAAGAATGTAACACATCTCCAAGTAATATTCCACAACATACAATTCTTTATCTGCCATATAATACACATTGCTACATAAGAGTATATAATTTAAAATTAGAAATTTATAGAAGTTAATCTGCTACTAGATGTAAAGCAAAGGATAACCAGACTACAATCCACAGTTCGAGAGAAGCTAGCTAACAAGGAGGACCCAAAGAAGGACACATGGATTGCCCTGGAAAGGAGAAACAGATGAGATCTCCATGAGTAAACTGGGGCTGAGAGGGACCAATGGAGGGTAAAGGTGGGGAATGAGAACATAAGGGAACGGGATGGCTGAGCTGGAACATGGATAGAGTGGGAGAGCAATGAAAGAGATACCATGATAGAAGGAGACATCATGGGAATAGGGAGAAACCAGGTGCTAGGGAAGTTCCCAGGAATCCACAAGGATGACCCCAGCTTAGACTGTAGCAATTGTGGAGAGGGTGCCTGAGCTGACTTACCCTAGTAATCAGATCAGTGAATACCCTAACTGTGATCATAGAGCCTTCATTCAGTAACTGATGGAAGCAGATGCAGAGATCCACAGGCAAGCACCAGGCCGAGCTCCAGCAGTACAGTGGAAAAGAGAGAAGAGGGTTTTATGAACAAGGTGCATCAAGATCATGATGGGGAAACCTACAGAGACAACCAAAGCTGGGGGGACCTCATGAAATTTAGACCAACACTTGTGGAGCCTCCACAGGACTGGACTAGGCCCTCTGCTGTGGATATCACTTTGTATCAATAAACACTGATTGGTCGGTAGCCAGACAGGAAGTATAGGCGGGACTAACACAGAGGAGAATTGAGGAAGGAGGAAGGAGAGGAGAGACTGCCTGGAGCCTCCGCCAGGACAAGGAAGATGTAAAGTACCGGTAAGCCACGAGCCATGTGGCAAAGTATAGATTAATAGAAATGGGCTAAATATAAGAGTAAGAGCTAGACAATGATAGGCCTGAGCTAATGGCCAAGCAGTTTAAATAATGTAAGAGTCTGTGTGTTTATTTTATAAGTGGACTCTGGGACTGGCGGGACTTGGGAGCTGGAGAGAAATTCTCCAGCAACAGCCCTCTTCATAAGTAAGACAGTTGTGTATCTTGATCTGCTCAAGGGGCCCCCTGGCAGTAGGATCAGGATCCATCCCTGGTGCATGAGCTGGGATGCACTACCTATGATGGGACACCTTGTATAGCCTTGAGGTAGGGGCGGGGGCCGGGGAGCTTTGACCTGCCTCTACCAAATGGACCAGGCTCTGCTGACTCCCCATGAGAGGCCTTACCTTCTTGTAGGAGGGAATGGGGGTAGGTGGATGGGGGAAGGCTGGAGGGGCAGTAGGAGGGAAGTGGGGGATCTGTGATTGGTGTGTAAAATGAATAAAAAATTTCTTAATTAAAAAAAAAGAAGTTAGTCTGCCAAAAGTTGTTTGACCCTTTAAATTCTTGGTCCAGTCACATTGCAACAAAGGATCATGTAACAGATTTGAGTAAAGGCAGTTGAGTCATCCCTGGAACTACTCTCCATCCACATGTGCTTATCCCATCTCCATTTTATGAAAGAGAAATCCATTCTTCATTTTCTGTTTAATTATATTCTTAACTTCTTTTGTTTCACTTGTTAGACATTAGGAAGCCTTGGAACCAATTCTCTTTTACTTGGTTATTGATCACCAAAATAGTTCATGACATTCCTTTATTCTAAGGTCATTTACTCGTGACGGTGAGTAGGGGTGTTAATGTAGTTGAGTGTCATTCACATAAGAGATGTTGTGATAAGACTTCCCCTGGCCTTGAAGGGAGTAATCATAACCAATCTTAACCAATCATTCCTTATTTTTAGAAATTCTAAATCGGGATATGTTCACACATCTTCAAATCTTTATTACACGCTATTCTCCATAATGCGACAATGATTACACAGTAACATATAAAAACATAATGAAGGGCAAAGTCATTCAAAAGCCATAATAAACTGTGATACTTGATAAGGGTGGTGAGCACACAGTCTGTTCAGCTTTGCACTCTAAATTTTCACCCAGTTTCATAAGTTTGAAATGCAGGAAATCTCCATGTTGCCAGTTTCCCTTTGGATCAGCAATTTTATCAGCAGAATACAAAACCATGAATGAGTCAGAGACAAGAGGAAGTGAGGTTGGCTGGAGCAGAGTGTATGTCAGGGCTGAGCTGCCAGCAGCTTTACATGCCTCTGCCACGTCTTCTATGTTCATGTAGCTACCGCCTCTCTGGGCTCTGCACTAGCCTTTAAGTGGCCCATAAATGATGGTTAGGAGAACATGGGCTTAAAAAATGGCCAGGTGGGGGGTTTGGTCATTTTTTCCAGTTTGGTCATTCGAAACAAATTCCTTCTCCTTTTCACTGGCTCTGCTTACTTTAGAGACAGTTTAGGTTTTACAGAAACCCACAGGCTAAGCAAATATCTTTAAAAGTCACACTTCTCCCGTGGTGCCGACAGTGGTTTTAAAGGCCCCACAGGTGTAGAGCTGTCATTTCTGCCTTGGGTACATTATGACCGAATGGAACAAAAGTCCCTTCCACTCACCCGGGATGAAACGTGTGAAGGTAGGGCCGGAGTCCAATTACGGATTCTTTGATTAACCACTTTGAATTCCAGTCCCAATTTTATCGACTCACAGATTTTTAACTCTACAATTTAGTGTCTAAAAATGGAACTTTTGGGTATGTGAATGAAAAGTAAGTGTGCCATACTCTCTGGGAACTGTGGCCTCCAAACACACTGAACCTTAGGTTCATCCCCACTGAAGAAATACTTCCCTGTAACCACCCATCCACCCTGAAACATGAAAAGACTAGCATTTTCTGTCTTGCTTTCCAGTGTGTGTGTTTGATTGCATTTTAGGGCAAACGTAAATGGAATGCAAACAAAAAGGAGAGGCACTAAGAAAAGAAAATATTGTGACAAGTTAAATTTCACAGTTTTTCTGAGCCAAGAGCAACTCATGAATGGACATCACTTAGAAAAGAAGTTCAGGGAGGCCTGTTCCTCAGCTGAACAGGGCGAGACACAAAACAGAGAGGGAAAACTGAGGGAGTGGGCCTCCTGCAACACACAGCGTGTACCATGGAGCAGGTAGGTGAGTCGCTAAATTTACCAGAAATGGTGCAATGAGCCCCTTTGATGGTAGAATCTATCCGTGGTGTAGTTGGTGTTTTTTTAAACTCTTTTGGGGGCCTGCTACCCAAATAAATACATGGAGACTTGTTCTTACTTATGAATGCCCAGCCTTAGCTTGAGTTTGTTTCTAGCCAGTTTTTATAACTTATCCCATTTCTCTTTATGTTTTGCCTCTGGGCTTTCTTTATTCTATATGTTTTTCTTCCCTTCTTACTCTGTGGCTGGCTGGTTGACTGGGTGGCCGGGTGGCTAGCCCCTGGAGTCCTCCTCTCCTTCTCCTCCTCTGCTTCTCCTCCATCTCCTCTTCCTCCTATTTATTCTCTCTGCCTGCCAGCCCCACCTATCCTTTCTCCTGCCTTGCTCTTGGCCTATTGGCCATTCAGTTCTTTATTAGACCAATCAGGTGTTTTTGACAGGCAAAGAAACACAGCTTTACAAAGTTAAACAAATGCAACATAAAAGAATGCAACATGTCTTTGTATCATTAAACAAATACTCCATAGCATAAATAAATGTAACACATCTTAAACTAATATTCCACAGCACCTCTGCATAGCTGTAATGAATTTCTAAACAGTCTTATTAAATAAGAAACACAGAGCCAAATACAGAGTTAAAGCCAAAGAGATCAGAGCAAGAGCCACCTAGCTTTAGCTTACCACCAGCAGTAGCTTCCCTTGAGCGAGCGCGTCTAATGTCTGACTTGTGTTTTTATTGCTTTCCTGTTCTGTTTTCTCATTGGCTCTAAGCCCAGCCACATGACTTCCTCATCACTGCCTGTTTATACAGACCTCCAGGTCTCTATGGTTGGTACTGGAATTAAAGATTCGTGTCACCACACTTGGCTGTGTCCTTGACCACACAGAGACTCTGCCTGCCATGTGATGGGATTAAGGGTGTGTGCCAGACTTCTGCTTAATAGCTCACTATGACCTCTGATCTCCAGGCAACTTTATTTATTAACATATAAAAAAAATCATGTTTAAGCACAAATAAAATATCACCACACATAGCTATTCCTGATTGGCTGGGGCTCATATTTTTAAAAGACAAAAGATACTTACTCAAGTCAAAATCTTGATTGTTGTAGCACAACTCTCTTTGTGAGAAAACACCAGGGGTCATGGCTACAGGGCTTGAACAGTACTGTGAGACCAGTCATTTAAGATCCTGTGTGTTCTTTACAGACAACCTTGCAGCCTGTGTGACCTAGAAAACCCCTGCTTTGCCTTTTACTTAGCTCTGCTGAGGAGAATCAGTGAAGCAGGTGCCTTGCCTAGAGTTAGGAAAAACCAAACATTTCTTTAATTTTAATAATCCAGGGGGCAGGGGGAGTCTCATCATTCTGTGGTACATGTAATCTCTAATTGCTGCCTCTCAATATTCTTCAGTTCTAAAGGGGTACAGATCTAAACAGAGAATTCTCAACAGAAGAATCTCAAATGGCTGAAAGGCATTTAAGGAATTGTTCAACATCCTTAGTCATCTGGGAAAGGCAAATCAAAATGATTCAGAGATACCATCTTACACCTCTCCAAATGGCTAAGATCAAAAACACTGATGACAGCTTATGTTGGAAAGGATGTGGAGTAAGGGGAACACTCCTCCACTGCTGGTGGGAGTGCAAACTTGTACAGCCACTTTGGAATTCAGTATGGTAGTTTCTCAGAAAATTGGGAATCACTCTACCTCAAGATCTAGGGATACCACTCTTGGGCATATACCCAAAGGAAGCTCAGTCATACCACAAGGACACTTGCTCAACTATGTTCATAGCAGCATTATTCATAATAGCCACAACCTAGATGCTCCTCAACTGAAGAATGGTTAAAGAAAATGTGGTTCATTTACACAATGCAGTTACTCAGCGGTTTAAAAAACATGACATCATGAAATTTGCAGGCAAATGGGTGGAACTAGAAAAAAATCATCTTAAGTGAGGTAACCCAGACCCAGAAAGACAAATATGGTATGTATTCACTCATAAGTGAATAGTAGAGGTAAAGCAAAGGATAACCAAGCTACAATCCACAGCCCTACAGAAACTAGGTAAGAAGGAGGACCCTAAGAGGGATACATGGATTGCAATGAAAGAGACATTTTGCTAGAGGGGGCCATTATGGGGTTAGGAGAAACCTGGTGCCAGGGAAAATCCCAGGAATCCACAAGGATGACCCCAGCGAAGACTCCTAGCAATAGTGGAAAGGGTGCCTGAATTGGCCTTCTCTTGTAATCAAATTGGTGACTACCTTAACTGTCATCATAGAACCTTCATCCAGTAACTGATGGAAGCTGATGCAGAGATCCACAGCCAAGCACTGGATCTAGCTCCAGGAGTCCTGTTGAAGAGAAGAAGGAAGAATTGTATGAGCCAGGGTGGGTCAAGATCATGACTGGGAAACCCACAGAAATAGCTGACCCAAGCTCATGGGAGCTCATGGACTCTAAATGACAGCTAGGGAGCCTGCATGGGACCAACCTAGGCCCTCTACATGTGGATGACAGTGGCGTAGCTTGGTCTCCTTGTGGGGCCCCTAGCAGTGAGACCAGGATCTGTCCCTGTACATGAGCTGGCTCTTTGGAAACTACTCCCAATGGTGGAATGCCTTGCACAGACTTAATGCAGAGGGGAGGAGCTTCGTCCTACCTCAACTTGATATGCCATGCATTGTTGACTCCATGTGAGGCCTTACACTTTCTAAAGAGTGGATGGGGGGGGGGTACAAAGCAGGTGGGGGGAGGAAACAGGAGGAGAGAAGGAAGGGGAAACTGTGATTGGTATGTAAAATAAATTTAAATTTTTTTTTAGAAAAGGTCAATAATAATTAAACCTTAAAATGAGAAAAGAGAAAACTGTAACCTTAGGAATGTTCTAGAGCAAGCTCTCCTACACAATATGCTAATGCAGACAGCTACTAAAACATTCCATATTAACCAGCTGCTTCTATACAAGATACCATCACAAATACAGTTGCCTGAAGGCAAGTGTGCATTGGACATCAGTCTGCTCAGCTCACTCTGTTCCAGGTTCCTTTGGAACCATTTGGGGTTGTAAGGATGACTGCCCCAGTTCCTGTGTGCCAATCATGTTGAGGGCTCTTCTTGGCTTTGCTGGGTGTTGGTATAGGTGTACTGGTTTTAGTTTAGGTTTGTTCTCCTGCTGGCTGGACTGGATTCAAACTAAAGTTTTTTCAAACTGCAATTCACTTTAAATATTCTGTTGGCTTTTTCTGAATCAAACTCATCTTGGTTCTAAAGGCCAAATCCACAGCTACTTGGAAGCCATACATGACTCTTGCCCACTGCTGCATTGGCCTTTTGGGTGGCTGGGAGGCAAGAGCCTTGAGTTTCTGAAGAGCCCAATCATTACATGAAAGTGAACCCTAGGAATTTACACGCCATTGGATTTTGTCCTCACAACAGTATATCCTGAGACTCTCGCTGACTAAAAAAACAGATGGTAATTTTAAATCCCTAGAAGACATTATCTTTGAAAACTAGTCACTCTCTTTAATTTAGATTTAGGCAAACTGTGGATTGTTGGATAAACCAAGCCAACTATGTATTTTCAAACAGGCTGTGAGCTAAGATTGCTTCTTAATGCTTATAAAAATCAAAGGGAGAATAATACACTCTTGTAGATGTATCCAACCATCTTATTAAATAAGAAACACAGAGCCAATGTAAAGATAAAAGCCCAAGAGGTCAGAGCTAAGAGCCTTACCCACCTGCTTCAGCTAGCCTCTTCAGCCAGGAGACCTCTCCGAAAAGGAGCTACTTCCTGTCTGTTTGTCTTTAAATACACTCTCTGTTCTGCCTTCTCATTGGTTGTAAACCCAACCACATGACTGCCTCGTCACTGCTTGTCTGTGCAGACCTCCAGACACACACTGGAGCATGTGGCTCTAATGCAGTTGTATCCTTGAACACACAGAGATCTACCTAGCTCTGCCTACCAAGTGCTGGGATTAAAGGCGTGTGCCTCCTCCAGCAAATCCTACCGGCGTGTACCACCACAACTGGCTTTCGCTATGGCTTGCTAATAGCTCTGACTCCTAGGCAACTTTGTTTATTAACCTACAAATAAAATCACATTTCAGCACAAATAAAATACCACTATACACTCTCATACATGTAAAGTGTGCTATCTGTAAATTTCAATATCCCTAATATAAGTCCAGCCATACTGTCTGGGTTTCATCTTGACTGTGACCATAGTAGAGATACATAGAAGATACCCAGAGGCTGGTTGTCACAGGATGAAATACATTAAGAAATGGCCCTTTACAGATAGGCCGTGCTTACTCCTTCTCTGGGTCATTTTGGCTCACTGAAACTTTATATGCGGCTAAAGGAAAAGTGCTGATATGTTTAGCTTCTTGGCCAGAGTCCATTTTGGCAGTTTCTAAAATGTATTATGAGCACACCACTGGGCACACCCCAGCTCTCTAATGCCAGAATGTCCTCCCAGCCCAGGAACATTCTCTGGCCAAATGCTTGCCAACAGCAACACTGCTGTCACCTATCCACTGCTTTTCTTCCAACCCAGAATCCCATAGTTTGGGTCAATCCTCTTCTACCTTTGTCTACCACTTTTGTATCCATTCTACGTAATACAAAAAATAACTGGATACACTGGCTTGAAACCATAATCGTTTATTTTTGTCCCAGAATCTCTGGGTCAACCAGAGACAGTTGCAGACAATGATCTGTCATTTTAAATCCCTGGGAGACATTATCTCTGAAAACCTTTTAACTGGTGGCTACTAAAATTTTTAACTGGTGGCTCATGGAATTTTTAATCCTTGAGCAGGCAACCTGAGCCTGTCCATGTGATCATGGTGGGATCTCAACTGTCTATATGAGGCGTGTACAATTTCTTGAGGCACGGACTTCCTCTATGGTGTTAATGAAAATAACAGAGCCCAGACTTAATGAACAGTCAAATGAATCAGTCTCTTGATGAAGTAACCACAAAGTAAATGGTCATTTGTTATAAACTCTCTGAGTAATGTGCAGATCACACAGCTATGCAGTGCTACATATCTGCTAACCACTTCCAATCCTTAATATTGAGTGCTCATCCTTCTGTATTTTCTTCTAGAGTCATTGTGATGATGTCACACAAATAAGGAAAGACCCTGTATTTTTAAAGATGTAAATATTTTTATTTATGTGTTTGTGTGCATGCACCTACATGAGTTTATGTAGCTCACTTATATGCAGGTGCCCAAGGAGACCAGAAGGGGTATCAGATCTCCTGGGGCTGGAGTTGCAGCTGTTTGTGAGCCACCATATGGGTGCTGGAAACTGAACTCAGCTCCCCTGGGAAGAGCAGCCAATGCTCTTTACTACTGAGCCAGCTGTCCAGCTGCAGTGAAATATTCTTAACACAGTTTTTATTGATGCTGGTTATCACCGCTACTTTTTAAAAATTTAAATCATTTTCATTTAAGAATTTCCAACAGTGATAACTCTTATAAAAAGACATCCCAGCACAGGACACAGAAGTAACTGCAGCAAACGGCATCCTTATGAGCAGCTAACAGCCATGAGAACCTCCACCCCTATCTGAGACACCTGAGCTCACTGGTAAACTCTGCCTCCAAGTTCTCCTGCAAAGCACACCACAAGCTCAGTCCATGTTCACAGTCCATCAGCTTCAGTTCACATTCATCCCACACTTCCAGATCAGTAGTGGGGAGTACGCACCACACAGCATTCACAGCAGGTGGCTCGGGGAGGGAAGTACAAGTATGTCACTGAACACATTCAACTAAAGAAGGTTTTCTAATTAAAAAAAAAAAAAAACTCAAAATCTTCCAAACATTACCAAAGTCTGCCCAAACACTACTGTGTTTTTCTTTTCATTCTTTATTTAATATTATTCATATATTTGCTTTGAGGGAGGCAGGGTCATGTCATATAGCCCAGACTGCCTTTAAACATGTATTCCTCCAATCTCAACCTGTGCTGGGATTACAGCTATGTACCATCACACCCAGCTCCCCAATAGAGTTTTAACACTAGAGAAGATTATATTGTATAGTGAGAACCAGACAAATAACATGGAGAGAACCAGAGAAGTACGGATCTTGATCATTCTCAAATCAGCATTCTCTAGGGTGCACGTGGGAGGAGGGAATGCTCTTTTCCAGTCTTTTCCCAAGAGCTGATTCTGGAAGGACAGTCCGACTTTCAGATGTTTTGATACTTTGAGACACTTTGACGCTTTGAGATATTTCTGATTGCTCTCAGTTCTCTGTGGCCTACCCCTTACTCTGTTGCTAGATAATCTGAACAGCTTGAGAATATTTCATTTAATTTCAAATCACTACATTTCTCCCTATTATATGTTTGGTCATAACTGGGATTGCTTGCTCACACTTGTCTGCATCTCAACCATTTGTCCTCCACAGTTCCATTCACTAGCGGAAGGGAGCTGGTCTTCCCTAGGTGCTCAAGCCGCTACCCAAGCAGTCCCTGAGAATACATGCAGAAGAATCAGCAGGCTGGTGCAGGCTCTGTGGCTGGAAATCACAGCTATTTCAGCCTCTTCTTTCTCCACTTCTTCTGTGTCACCAAAATAGAAGAGAGGAAATTATGAGTTCTCTCTATTCCCTTGAAGCTATACCCGAGACAAAGCAGAACTATGCACTCTGTTCCTCATGTCCAGCTAAGGTCAAACTCCTGCTGAGGCTGGTGGGTCATCTGTTATTTAGAAAAATAAGTCAGATGCGGGGGCTTAGGGACAGAGAGTAGGAGGGTTCAATGGGCTATCTCAAACTGGGTTTATTTAAAAGGCTGTGGAATTTACTCTGTTGGCCTCTGGTATTGGCATTTTCTTCAGCTGTGAACTAATCCCCAAGGCTGGACTTCTAGTTTCCTTCAATGAGAACTAGGAAGAAACTTGGTCTCAGCCTTTTGGGGTGGCTCAAGAGGCATCTGGAATTAAGAGATGACCTTGCCTTCGAACGTTAAATGAAGGGAGAGACAAAACCAACTCTAAACCTTGCTTGTATTTACAGCAGGGAGGTGTTCTGTCTATAAAGTGCTAATCCCGGGCATCTACTTCCAAAGCTAGGTGCAGTGGTATGTGTAACTAACTCCAAGGCTAGAGGGGAGTGGAGACAGGGGCATGCCTGGAAATCACTGAAGAGCCAGCTTTACTGGATCTGTGAGACTTTGTAAGGTAGAAATTGAAGACATCTGATGTTGACCTCTGCCCCCAACGAGCACACATAATGTATGTACATACATATGTATGCACATACATACATGTACACACAAGAACACATGCAATTTCTTTTGTGTCACAGACACTGAGGGACAAACACAAAAAATCAGACACTTTACAATTATTTGAGGCCATAGGCAGAGGTGAAAATGGTGAGTTATCTCTTCAGAAGGCGTGGCCTCCTGTGGCCTATAGACTCCTTTCTCCATCACTAACAGCAGGCCATTTCTCATGCGCTTTCAGATGTTATTTCCTCAGAGAAGCATGCCCACTCCTTATTAATTCATCTCAGAGCTACTAAGAGTTTTCTTCCTAACCCTCCTGCCAGAGACTTCCATCTTCTTATTCAATGTTTACTTCCTCTTACTTTCTAATGAAAACTAAATTTTGGGCAACATGATGTGCTTTATAGAAAAAAAAAGAAACAAAAAACTTCTTTGTGTCTCTGAGTTGAGTGACTATTCACAGCTTCTGTCCAAACAGCTGAAGGTGGGCATTGGTTAGTGGGCCTTTCAAAGAATTTATTCTGAGAATGCTTTACTTGGAGAGCAAACAGCCCGGGTCAGTCTCTCTTGCTTCTTTCTCCAGTTTTCAATATGAACACAATGGAAAAACCTGAAGCAGAGTCCTGTTGAGATGGGGCAAGGCCAGGAAAACATGGTGACCTGGGCTCGGAATCACTTTTTGCAGGTGAGAAGCCATTTGCTGTGGAAGTCTCACTGTAGGAGGACAAGTGCATGCAACCTGCTAAGACTGTGTTACTGGCTTATCATGGACCACATAGACAAACTCAGAAAGCACAGCATTGGTTTGTGCTCAGAGTGAGAGAGAGGGATGGTTTCATTTTTCTACATGTTGACATTCAGTTTAGCCAACACTTTTTGTTAAAGATGCTGTCTTTTCTCCAATGTATGCTTTTAGCATCTTTGTCAAATTTTAGGTGGGTGTAGGTGTGTGGACATAACACCTGGGTCTTTGATTCTATTCTGTTGATCAATGTGCCTGTTTTTTAACAGTGCCATGCTGTTTCCACTACTATGGCTCTGCAGCATAACTTGAAGACAGATATGGTATATTTCCTGCAGTGTTTTTATTGTTCAGGATATAGGCTCAGATAAGTGCAGCTCTCGGACCTTGTCAGAGAAGTTTCTTTGTGCAGTGAACAGTGTTAATGCAAAAACTCACAACCAGTCAAAGTGCAGAGAGTAAAGGTCAATGGAGTGATCAGCCACTAATGAAACCTCTCTATCTTCCCTCTCCAAGGCTCAGGGATCATCCAGGTAGAGGGGATAGGAAGATTGTAAGATCCAGAGGTTGGGAAGACAGTTGTGGAAAGTGTCATTTGTATAAGACAGGATTATACACTCATGAACTCACAAGGGCTATGGTTCCCTGCACAAGACCTACACATCATCAAGTCAGTTAGCATTCTGGCATCAACTAGAAAGGGGTTTATGAGTCCCCACCCATAACTGAGAGATATGGAAAGTTGATGACTTCTTGAGGAGGGAGAATAGTTTTCTTTAAGGGTATGGCTCCTAGTAAGAGGTAGACTATGCTCCAGGGGATGGCCCCACATCAGGACTATATGGGCAGCACAGACTGTGAAGTATATAGGTTATTAGAATAAAATGGGACAGGAACTGGGGTGAATTCAATCAAAATACATTGTATGGAATACTCAAAGAATTGATGGAAATTTTTTTTTTAATTTCTGACTAACAAGTAAATGTCTCTAAGTAAAATTTATACATGTTGTTTCACATATATGTACACATATGTGTTTCATTCACATATATATACACACATAGTACATATATATGTATTATGTATAATTATAAATTGGAATCTCTTAGAAATAGAAACCCTGAATTTGAAGTCCTCAGACTTGATCTGGGCTGTGTAACTCCAGATCCTTGAACAGTTTAGGTCAGTCTGTTTGTGCAAAAGGTATTGGTTCTATGCCACAATTGTTCAGCCATACTTTTCCCCCAATACTGTAATAAACAAAATGTATCCAGGCACTGGCTCTAAGGGGACAAAGTCACCACCTTAGAGAACCAGTAGGTTGGTCTGAAGCAGTGCTTCTCAACCTTCCTAATGCTGTGAGCCTTTAATATATTTCCTCACATTTTGGTGGCCACTAAGCACAAAACTATTTTGTTGCTACTTCATAACTGTAACTTATAAGTGTAAATATGCAGGGTTTCTGATATGATACCCCTGTGGGTATCACGACCACAGGTTGAGAACTGCTGTTCTAAAGCATTTGAAAGAGGAATTCTGTAAGCAAGCCATCATGGCCAGCCAAGCCCCTGGAGTCTGTGAAGGCTCTTTGCTCCCTGTTTCCTCAACTGGCAGCTATTGGATCCGATTCAGTTCCCTGGGATTAGCATCAGCAGACATGCTCATGTCTAAACGTGACATAAAGCAATAATAGGGTACTTCTGTGACATTGTTCATCATTGTCAGAGTTTCAGAAATGCCCAGAGTAAGAATATGAGCCCTGAAAAAAATAAAGTAACTCATAACAATTGAAAAGTCTGAACTCAGGCTTCAGTCTGGAGCTAAGGCAATCACCTTAAAGCACTTTGTGGCAGAGATGCTAATTTCCTGAGGGAATCAATCTTACACTCCCATACACCCACAGCGTCTTTTTAACTGGCTGCTTTGAAAAGACCAAGGGGATACATTGACAGTTTCAGATATCTGAGGCCAAATGACATCTTTGAGTTAGGTGTTTCTCCACTAGTTTTTACAAAGGAAATAGCGACATTGTGAGTATTGTTAAGATGCCCCAGGCAGGGAAGTGGGTGTGTGGGTTGTTTGTCCATTACACCCTTACGCACTTTTCTTCTGGTTGAATTCCGAAGCATGTGCGTTCAATTAACAGCGTCCACCCACTCCGGCTTCCCCACCCCTCCCCACATGCAAGCCTGCATCTGCAAGGTCAACCAATTCCTGAAAATACTTCTTTGAATAATTCATCTGTCACCTCTAGGTACAGTTTTTCCAGGCCAAAGGAATTCTAAGAATGTTAACTTGATTTGTGAATTGTGTTTATCTATGCTTTATCAGATTCCTCACACATAAAATACCTTGTTTGGGGGTGCGACACCACATTCAATTCTCCTAACCTTTGTTATGGACTTCTAAATAACCAAGAACCTATTATTTGGTGGCACCCCCAAACAGTTTCAGGCTTTCTTTGAAGGAAAGAGATATCAAATTTGAACCAGACTTGTCTAGGGAGCTTATTAAATACACGAATTTATGAAACCAACAGCAACCAATAAGTTAGTCTTTTTCCAAGCCCTAGTGAAACGCATGCTAACTTCTTGTGAAGTTTAGTTAGCAGACAGGAAAGTGCATTTCTTCAGTCCAGTATTCGCTTGATGGATGTTCACACCTGGACACACCTGTGCACGTAGCACTCAGGTCACAACAGAACCCACTGACTGCACTCTGTCCCAGCTCCTGCTCCCTTCCAGAGTGTGATGTAGTGGAAATGGGAATATATTCAAGACGGGAAGAGATAAAAATCACAGGACTCCCGTGGGAGTCTTATTTTCTTCTTCTATGAGTGAATGGAACAGTAATTTTACTAAAAAGCTTCACCACTGAGTGTGATGAGCTATGAAGATGAGTTTTCAATGACAGTGGGCTGAGACTGACAGTGTTGTTTAGTTTTCTATCCACACAGTGTCCATTTCACAGTTCCAATTGGAAAAATAATCCGGCTTGGCTGCAGCCAAGAAGAATGAGATCGGCTAGGAATTTCCGGCAGGCCACCTTCTTTAAGGGCCTCTTAGAGTCTCGGGACCTTGGTAGACTTGCCTGTTCGCAAGTCTGAGCCCAGCTGTTCCCGACTCACGGTGTTGCTTGTCTGTTTCTAAGGGGCCCAGTGTATTAAATACACTAAAGAGATTGATTCTACAATCCAAGCTTGATTCATTAAATTACAATGACTAGACCAAGCACTTTCAGGAGGCTCTCACAGTAGGCAGTCTGTCTGGCTTCCACCTTTTTGAACTGGCATAGCCCCAGACCTTACCAATTCCCTTCAGATCCTCTCAACTGTCAGTTCAAACATCAGTATTTTATAGCCTCTAAGGTCCAAGAAATGTCTTTTCCTGAGCTCTTCTTGCCCAGGAAAACCCCGTGTGGATGGCACTGTCGTGGAGGTCCATTGAGCTTGCAATACTTCAGGATAAGACTATTTGGGCTCACGGCCACACCACTTCACTGACTGAGAGTCACCCCTCTCCCCCAGCAGAAGGTATGCCTGGCACCCAAAGCTCTCGGTGCCCATTTGTTTGTTTTTTCTTTTCTTCCTAGTGGTTCAAAATCAAGAGTCTTAGAAGGAAAATGAAACTCCTAAGAGTCCACGCTGACTGACCTTTGGCTCACAGTTCAGTTCAATGATTAATTCTGAGCTCCAGAGCTCTGTCCTCCTCACAGATGCTTGGATGCTCTGACAATTAGAGTACTTACTGTCTTCACTTGCCTCTGAACTCTGATCTGATTCTTTTTATACTTTATTGGCTAATCACCCTTCTTCCTACCTTTAACTGCTAACCAATGGAACCATTACTTTAAAAGGTAAATATTTCAACCATGGGATTCTTGCATACTCTAACTTACTTATTCTTGCCATTTATTAAAAGTACATGCTGGTCCATCTGTGTTGATCATGAGTTCCTAGGAACAAAGCTGCTGAAAGAGAATGAGCATATAGTGCTTCTGGCTGTTCTGGGTGAACCTCATG
This sequence comes from Peromyscus melanophrys, assembly GCA_902168415.1. NCBI lineage: Eukaryota > Metazoa > Chordata > Mammalia > Rodentia > Cricetidae > Peromyscus > Peromyscus melanophrys. Next base: position 40,633 of record CABHPR010133031.1, read on the forward strand.
CCCAAACAACCTTCATTCATGCCACTTGTGAAATGGGAAGGTTTAAGGATTGTTGACCTATCAAATGCACAGTGCCTAGAACAGCAGCGAGTGCTGGTTACCCAGCCCCAAACCACATATTCAGACAGATGCAAGATGTGTACTAGTCTTGAAAAATCAACATTTGTCATCTGTAATTTTGGATTTTTCCTCTTTATGTTTTTTTAACACATTAAGACTGTTATTTTGATTTCAATTCATCTTTAAATAGCTAAATAGTTCTTGATTCATTCTTGAAACACTGAAAATAAAAGTACATTAAAATAATATATTCAAAGAAAAATTTTAAATATTACTTTTCTGAATATACTGCTAATTAAACAAATTATTTTAAAAGATCAGAATGAAAGACTGTATTTCTTTTTTACAGTACTTAAATTCTGAAAGAAACTGCTCATCATAACCAAAACTAAATATGACTCTTTTTTAATATAAAGAAGTTACATGATTTTATTTGAAGTGACTTTTAAATTTCAATATACAAAACATACACTAAAATTTCAACTTCTTGTACCCAGAATACTTTCAGTATTTGAAAATACATATTTAATTATTATCATTAACTCAATAGCATCAAATAATAATCAGATTCAGAGTAGTTAATGATTGTAATTATCATAAACATGATTGACGATGAGCTGGGATGTTGATGCAGGTACTCAGCTAGCCATGCCTGACAGAGCCACTCAGAAAGGCAGAGACAGTCATCTGCCAATTTCCCTGTGTGTGCCTCGCCCCTCCCCCTCCCCTCCTTCCCTTCCCTTCCCTTCCCTTCCCTTCCCTTCCCTTCCCTTCCCTGCTCCCATCTTCCCTCCACCCCTCCCTCCTTTCCTGTCTTCCCTCATCAACTTGATGTACAGAGCCCAAGTCTGCAGAGCCTCCGCTTAAGAAGCATTCGGTAGCACCCCTTAGCCACCTCTTTTTGCATGGACTCTGTACTCCTATGATCTAACTTCACAATAATAGTTTAAAACAAACAATTGAGAAACATACCTGGCAAAAATAAACTTCCTTGGTTTGAATTCAGTATTCAAAAGAATCAAGAATTTCCAAAGCTAAGGCGAAAGACAATATATATAACAATTCTAAATCTAGAAGTCTGGGCTATTTACAGTTTGACTATACAAAGAAACAAAAGTGTCTCAGAAACACTGTTTGCAGGTAGGTTGCCACTAAAAAAGCTTAGCTGACACATTTCAGATGTTTAAATATGGGAGACCTGTACAACCAACTCAATATTTAATTATATAAATATTTTCCTTCACTCTTGACTCTTTTATTTGGAAGAATAAAATAGTAGAATTTCAGTCAGGATAATTTGATAAATTGTGTGTCAGCACTTTTTAGAAAGAGTCCTCTGTTGTTACAAAAGCTGGCAGCTTCCAAACAGGCAGAGTTTCAGGAGAATTGATGTGGACCAAGCAGAGAGAATTCAGACTCCCACTGGCAAACCACCTGCACAAACACACGGCCAGCTTCCATTTGGGCTGCTGGCTTCGGAACCCTCAATTACTTAGGGCGCTCAGGGGCTCTTCTGGTCTATCTATAGGAATGAAGGAAAGCATGTTATCGGTAGAGCTTGGGTTTTGATCATTAATACAAGCTTCACTATGTTTTTGATGATGCTTGCTTCCTGTCATACAGTCACTCTATCATTCCAACATATCAGGAGTGTGATTTGTTTTTTTAGTGTAATTTTGTCTTGGAATTTCCAGTCAGGCATATTCTCAGACAGAATATAAAAAGATAGAAAAGTCCGTGTGGACACAGTCCCATTCCAAAGTGGTCATGGCCCCCACCACTCAGCTCAGTCTGTCCTGGGCTCCTTTGGCACCACTCGGGGTTGTAAGGATGACTGCCATATACAGTGCTCTCTTTAACCTCAATCTGTAACATATATGCTATTATTATGAGAGCTGACTTAGGGTCCCCAATCCATATTTAAAGGTCATTAATGTTTTGAATGGTTTCTTTGAGGGATGGAGATTTAAATTATTTTTAATTATACTTCTTTATTTTAGAACAGTCTGGATTCATTTTTAAAATTTGCAAAGACAGTACAGAGATTTTCCACCTCATGACACACTCCGAACAACCGGAAAAATAATACTGATTCTCTTCAATTACTTACAGTCAAGATACTCTGAGCCTTGGTTATCAGCTGATGCCCTTGTAATGTGTCAAGGTCACACCACCTTTGATGCTGTCACCATGTACCTTAGATTCCTCACAGATGTAGAAACTTCTTAGAACTCCTTTGTTTCCTGTGGCTGTTACACATTTGAGGAGCACTGACCAGATATTCTGAGGAGAGCCCTCACTTCCAGATAAACATTTGCTCTCATGATTAGACAGTGCTTCTGGATTCCGTGCACTGGCTTGTTGGCTGCTTTTCTTTGTCACTACAAGGTGTCCCAGATTTAACATACATATTTTCTATACTAGTCCTCAAGTCTCTCTTTCTGAGGACCTCTGCTTTTTCTGGAGGAAGGAGATCAATATAGAATGTCTTCCTTGATTATTCTCTAGATTATTCTTCTCTGTGTGTGCATGTGTATGTGTGTTGTATGCACGTGAGCGTGTATGCAATGATGATTGGCCATACTGGAAATTGCGTGTCTCCCTCTATCAGTCTCTGCCTAGTTGCCTTGAAACAGGGTCTCTCACTGAACTGGACCCTCTCCATTTTGGCTAGCCTGGGTGGCCAGTAGATCTCTTGGGATTCATCTACCTCTGCCCACCAATGTTGAAGTTACAGGCACACTCAACTTCTACATTTATGCTGGGGATTTGAACTCAGTACAAGTATTCTTACCCATGAGCAATTTCATCACTCTTCCACATTCAGAGTTTGAGTGACAACTTGCTTGACTTTAGTTTGGATGACCACAAATGTTGGTGCAGTTTCCTATGTGGACAAACTTTTCAGACCAGTCAGGCAAATATTCAGGAATAAGATTCCTAGGTTTTCCAGAAGTTTCCCAGGTTTCTAGAAGTTTCCTAGGTTTTCTTCAGAAGTTATCATTAGAATGTTCACATTTTATTCATCATAAAAATCAAATATTTTCAAATGAAAAGAATGGAGTACTACACAGATAAGAATATTTATTCTCAGGAGAATAGAACGCTCATTCAAAAGCTAATACGTTTTCAGAAAGGGATCTATTTGTGCGGATACAAAAACAGTATTTATCACAGCCTCTCCTCTCATTTACAGTTCAAAATCAAACTGTAGAAGGTACAGACTACTGGATGTGGTCATGAATACCTGATACCCCAGTGCTATCAGGAACAGACAGAGAAGGGAGGATCAGCTGTCTAGCCTTACCCAGTGTTCAGTGAGAAACCCTGCAGCCAGGAAATAATACACCTGATGTCCTCCTCTGGCCTCTAAGTTGTGCACAGGCACACATACCCCCTCTAAATACACGTGTACATATACCACACATGTGAACATATGTATGCCACACATCACACATAACTCGCTCACAAATCAAACTGCTACACTGAAGAAAATAGTATCTAGGGAACTTAAATTTCTGATAGCTTATGAGAAAAAATAATTTTGAGGTTCAATTAGATTCTGGTGTACAATAGTGGAGCCTCTGTAAAAGCTCTCAGCACATGGCCTTCCATGGCCCCTTGTGCAGGGCTCAGGTGGAGATGTATGATCTAATTGGATCTAAGAGAGATTTATGATTTTAATTTGATGAGTTTGATGAAAACTTCTCCCTTCTGAATAGTATGATGGGCAGGTGGAACCCTCATGGCTTCTGTAGTCATCCCACTGCTGTGAAAGATAAAACCCATGACAGAGAATGAAAACAGCGAGGATTATGGGAAAGCAGCAATGAGACTCATTTAACTGATATCTTGGGGGCTCCATCTGGATTTTAATGTTGATGAACCAATTGGTGCCTTTTATGCCCTTTTCTGAGAAGCCCACAGACCTCTTCTCTTTGCCTTCTACCCTACTTAATCCCATGTCAGCAGATAATTTTCAGTTGTATTCTCCCTTCCTAATCTAGATCAGCACTGTTGGTCACCTCACATAATGTAAGAGCCTCCCATGGAATCCTCGGATCAACATTTGTTCCTTCACAGTCAACCCCAAAATGACAAAAAAAGGATTTGGGATAAAAATCAAGAACACAGGTCATATTTAAAGGGCCCCACATGGCATACAGCTGCTGTTCTTGTGAAACAATTTCTCACTAATGCTCATTGTTTTCCTTGACACTACCTCCCGATTTTCCCTCCTGTTCCTCACACATTTGCCCACTCCTAAGTAATTTCATTGCCAGAATCTCAATGTTACCCAACATCCATCTTCTCTTGGTCTTTTCCTTTCATTCATTCTTCCTAAAAGGATGATTTTAGTTTTCTACATAAATACTCACCTGTTTGCACTTGTACCAGTTAAGATTCTTTATTGTCCAATACTTCTGCTCACCTCCTCTGTACTACTTGAAGCATTATTTCTGATTTTCCACCCAAACTCTAAGTAGGATGTATTTTTACCAGAACTGAGCAGGCCATTTCCTGTATCAAAGTCTACGAATGTGTCTCAAGCCTGGAGCAGAACTAAGAATCACAAGGGGAAGCTCAATGGTGCTGTTAAATTGAACAGGGCTATTCTTCCCACAAGTTAGAGTCATTCTTGCTTCTGTTGGTTTTGTTTTGCAACTAAGAACATTTTAATTAGATAAATGCTAATCTAATTAGTCTTTACTAAAATTAAGTAAAGAGTGCATAACATGTTCCAGATGGAAAGAACACTTTGTGAATTATGCATTGTGCCTTAAGGTGCACCCCTGTTGAACGTTTTCCATTAAAAGGGGGTATATATTATACAACTGAGAAAAATTGACACAGCAGACCATGGAAACCATTTTTACCAGGAAAAGGAAACCGGCCAGAAGTGAAATACATCTCAGTTTAGAAATTTGAAGATTTTTCTAAATAAAGAAATTCCATAACTCTACTCTGAATAGTAGAGTTTTCTATGGTGTAATCTGAACCATTGGTGGAATTTTAAGAGTGATGGTGTTTCCATAGATGATGGAAACTGGGGAATCACTGGGCCATGAAACTCCCTTAAAACTCCTCACTAGCTAGATTATTTACACACATTACATAATTTTATTTTCAGAATTTTTTCCTTGATGCAAATTAGAGATACTATTTTCCTGAAGAACAAAACGAGGCTCAGAAACAAAGGAGAATGTAATAGACAGTCCCAAATTGGTAGATATCAGCATTCAAAATCATAAAAAATACCATTTTCAACAAATACTTAAAACATTGGTAGGTACACGGAAGTTAGGTATTGCCTGAATAATGCGTGCTTGGAAAACTTGGTCTAAAACGTATTACAGCGCTTATCTCAGTTACAGATCTGTTGGGGAAACAGCTTAGCTGATTAGAGTTGTACTTTTGCACAGGCCACGTCAGGTCTAGGGTGGATTCTGTATGTTTGACTTTGGAAACTGTTGTATGCCCACTTGACTGTAAAATATGACCTTAGTGGTATAGAATATCAGTACCTTAAAACATGAAACACCTTGAAAAGTACGTTTGGAAGGCATAAAATAAAAAAGACAGAACCCCCTTCCTATCTTTGTCAGGGTGTGAAAAACCTTAAGAAGATTTGAAAGAACTGCACAGAACCTGTGCAAGCCCAGTTCACACCAAATCCCAGCTTGAAGACAGGAGATGGGCACACAATTCCATCCCTAACTATGAGGCCATAGGAAAAGTCAGTTTTCTCTGAGAGTGTACCTCCTACATGTTGATCACTATCCAGTGGAAGATCACACACCCAATAATATTTTGGGTAGTACAACTTGGTCTTGAAAGGCATTTTTAAAGAACACAAAATTGGGTGGATAGGGACGTGGGAGATGGGTCTGGGAAGTGCTGTAGGGGAGAAAATGATCACAACATGCTGTAAGAAACTTGAAACTCTCAAAGAACTAATTCAAAAAAGAGACCAAATAAAAATTTGAAGATATTAAGTAATTAATGAGTGCTTTAAGTTAGTGTCTTTAAAATAAAAGGATGGTATTAAAACTTTAATATAAAGTAAACATATACCCACAAGAAATATATCTTCTAATTGTATGGAGATATCAAGTCTTTAAAGCATTTCATGCCACTTTCTTCAGTGGAAGAGAGAAAAGTACTTTAAGTCAATGACCTGGAGACAGAAATTAAACAAAGCAGGTGTGGGGGTTTGAAGGAAAATGGCCCCTATAGGGAGTGAACTATTAGGAGGTGTGGCCTTATTGGAGTAGGTGTGGTCTTGTTGGAGGAAGTGTGTCACTGGTGGTGAGCTTTGAGGTTTCAGATGCTCAAGCTAGGCCCAATGTGGCTTACTGTCTCTTCCTGTTGCCTGTGGATTGAGATGTAGACCTCTCAGCTCCCTCTCCAGCACCACATCTGCCTGTATGCCACCATACTTCTTGCTATGATGATAACAGACTAACTGTCTGAAACTGTAAGCCAGCATGAATTAAATGTATTACTTTATAAGAGTTGCTGTGGTCATGGTGTCTCTTCATAGCAATAGAAACCCTAACTAAGACAGCAGGTATAACTTTCAGAACCCAAGAGTTACTACCAGTACTTCAAAATGTAAATTTTGAGTTTCTGCAAAGTAGCTCACTGTCAAGGCCATGCAGAGTCACTTAGAGTTTCCAGAGCACAGTAAGACTGCTAGGGATGCGTCTTTGTTGGTAGAGTACTTGCTTGTTGTGCATGAATCCCTGAATTAAACCCAACATAACATATACAGGAGTGATGGTACACCGCTATGATCCCATCACTCCAGAGGTAGAGGCAGGAGGATTAGGAATTTAACATTATCCCTGAATATACAGTGATTTTGTAGCCAATCTAGGCTACATGAAATTACATAAGACCCTGTCATGGAAGAAGAGAATTCTGTGAAATTGGAAGAGCTGGAAACAAAATATCTCACCCCCAGGCAGAGTTCACAGACAGACACTCCAGGCCTCCAAAATGTATCAATGTCTGCAGTTTTGCTCACAGAGCCTCAGCTGTTAGCATAGAGGTAAAGGTTCTGGGGATGGATTCAGTCAGGCTAGCAAACGTGATTGCAAAATACTTGGGACCTGCTCTCAGCCTGCTCTCAGAAGTCAGTAGAGGTTAGAGGTCAGGCAAAGAGACAGAGGCACTCCTTGAGCAGCATGTAGCTATGCAGATGAGATGTCTATTGTCTCAACTTTAGCACTGGGCATCCAGGGCTGCTCACAGGCATTGGAATTCCCAAAGCTCAGCTAGATGCTTGCATAGTCAGCTCAGGCCTCTACCCTGAGCAGTCAAAGGGCTTGGGATTTTCTAGCTGCAGGATTTGGAAGCCACCCTTGTCAAAAACAGCACCTCCAAGGTCGCACTGGGGAAAGTAAACAAAGCTTTGGGAGTCTTGGATCAGGCTTTGTCGCCTCCCCTGCACTTTGTCCTTACCTCCAGCAGTGCAACCATAGGTGGTCCATGGACTTGTCCTCTCTCTGTAGGGCCTTGGAACAGCCTCCAGCTAGAGACACAACAGGAAAAATGGTAAATACGCAAGCCAACGTGTTAGGAGAACTTGCTCTGGTTCTGTGAGTCTAGTTTTCTGAAATCGATGCAGAAGAGTCATCACACCCCCAGAGCGTGAACAAAGTTCCCATGCTTTGCTTTGCTGTGGTGTGTCAGTTTTGTCTGTATTTTCCATGCAATATTCATATCCACAATTTCCTTGTGGATCATATAACTCATTTGTGTGTTTTCCATTACTTGGGGAAAGACACTGCAATTATATCTCTGACCTGCAAATGCTGTCCTTAGTATCAATAAGAGTGTGTTTGTGGGTGATTGACACTGTTTCCTGTACAGCTGAGATAGTCTCCAGTGTCTCTAAAAGAATCAGTTGTTCTTTGATGAAGGCTTTTTAAACAACATTGAAGTACATAGTTTATGCAAAATAATATAAATTTTTATGACTGTGTATGAAAGACATTCACCTCAAACAGGTTCACTTTTTTGATTAATTGATTAATTAATTGAATGTATATGCATGTATGTCTATGCTTGGGAACATGCATGTGAGTGCAGGTGCCCATAGATGCCACAAGAGAGCATGGATTGGATCCTGTGGAGCTGGAGTTACAGGTAGCTATGGTGTTGGGTATGGTGCACAGGCCCTTTGCAAGAGCAGTATACACTCTTAATCGACAACCTATCTCTATAGTCCCTACTGCACTTAAAAATGTTTCCGTTCATATTTGAACTCCAGGCCTTTAGTGAGGGTATGATGCTGCACCAGAAATGTGAGGTCTTGAAGCTAGCTGTTCGAAAGCATGTGGAAAGGGTTACTGGGTGACTCTGCCCTGTTGCCCCTGGTCTTTTCCATCTGTGTTTTTACTTCAGCTCTTGGCAGCCCTTCTGAAAGACAAGTGCTGAGTCTTGTCAAACAAATTTTTACTATACTGTGTAGATCACGTTTAGGACATTTTTACAAAGCTTTTGTTGATGGTTTTCCTTCTTTGTAATATTTAAAAAACCTTTAGGAACATATTTGAACTTCAGTCAAGTTGATTCTACATAGGTGAAGCCTGAATAAGGCTATACTGATTATGTAAAGTTTTCTGTCCTCTCCCTCTCCCTCTCCCTCTCCCTCTTCTCCCTCTCCCTCTCCC